>JAOXNR010028053.1:0-23575 GCA_028571225.1 Parsonsia alboflavescens | reverse complement strand
CTGGTTTGCCATAGCTGGGATATTGCTGTAAGAACATATAAATTGCATCAGACTTCTTACTATAAAGATTTACAAAACTACAAAGAACAGATTAAGAAAGAAAAAAATAGATTATATATTTTTTCAATATAAAATTTTACATATACATGAATTCTGAGAGAGATTTTACTAAATTACCCAATGATAGATTGGAAACCATCGCTTCCATATTAATTCGAGATGATAGAAAACATTTCAGTTTGGTATGTCATGATTGGAATATAGCAGCAAAATTATATAATGAGCATAGATATTTTTACAAACTGGAATTTTATTATGGAAGATATAATCAATATTACTACTATGATGAAAACCTCGATTATAACTTTTTTATTTTAAAAAATTTTGAAAATGATAATAGACATAAATATTATGTAAACTTATATGGAAAATGATAATAGACATTGAAATAATGGAAATAAATAACCATGTGACATATTTGATTTTAAAACAAGATAATACAATAAGAAATGTCATGGTCATTTTACCTTTTAAAAATAGTAGTACTTATTAGCACAAAATTAATTACTCACTATTGAATTTATTTTTTTTTACAAATTATATTTTAGATTTAAAATCTTCTTTGATAAAATTAAAAATAATTGTTTAGAATATTTAAATTCACATGTCATTGAAATGTTAAATAATATTATTAAAAAAATAAGTTTTGCATATCATTGAATTTTAGAGTGATTTCACTTAAATTTAATAACGAGATAGATTGTAAGCTTGAAAAGAAAAATTTATAAATAAGTGGACGATAAAGAATTATCATGATAAGATAAATAATTTACAATTAGGTAAACAAATTAATATAAGAAAAATTGTAACTATTCATGATAAGATTAAAAGTATATAATGAGAATACATGTTGACAATGACATTTGTAATAAAAAATTGATATTGCCCTAAATGAGTAGAGTAGAAATAATCTTTATAGAATATAAAGAATTATTATTAAGAGCTACTATTATATATAATATAGATAATGAGTTATTCTTTATATATAATATTTTTTTCTTTATATTATTAAGCATGTAGCAGAAACTTGAAATTATTGTTATCAAATGAGAATATCATTTGATGATTAAATAAATAGAATATAAAGTTACTATTAGATATTCAATATCAACATTTATTGAAATAAACGTTATAGTCTTTTTTATTGTTATTATTTATTATAATAATTGACTAAAATCTAACGCTAATAATTCGCAATCACAATATATGTTAATGAATAAAAGTCAAGATCCATCATGATTTAATGTCAATTTTTTTAAAAGGGATTGTGATTCTAAAGGGCATTTAAGTCGAGAAATTTATAATTACATATTTTTATAATATAAAATTTTAATCATTTGTTGGGTTCTTCCAATGTTTAATTTAAACAAATATTTCATAATATAACATTTAATTATTTACATTCATTGGTTTTGAATCATATTTGAGATGATGCACACTAACCGTGCATTACATGGTTTACCACTAATTTTTGAGGAATATAACTCCCTTAATTATTATTATTATTATTATTAATTGAATATTTACAATATATTATTAAACAAAATCATTCCGTTCGAAATTAAACATTCCATTTTGACTTATATAAATTTGAAAAAAAAAAAAAACTTAATTCATTTTAAACTTAACAAAATCAATTTCTTAACATAATAATTTAATTAATTTAAAAAATTGAATATTCATTTCCGAGTCCGAGAATAGAATTTAATATGATTATATATATATATATATATAAATAATAATCTCATATTATTTATCTAATTAAAATAAAATGAGAGACCGACCAAGTACAATGCAAAGGAAAATATAGTCCGAGTGAAAAGTTCAATAAGCCTGCCTGCCAATCAATCCAATCGACAAAATATACCCATTGACCAGTGCAACGCTTCAGTTTCCAGGCTTAACCTTTTTGGGTTAAGTTCATAGTTCAACTGTATAATCCCTACTGCCCCTCTTTGTTTTCCTTTTCCAGTGGGGCTGGCACTCGATGCATCTTTTAATCTTCCTTCCATGGTTCGTCTACAAAACCTCAAAGCAATTCCTGCACCAGCGATCTACTAAATCCTCCCGCAGTTAATTAGGGAACAACAAATTTACAAAGAAAACCATTTATATATCAGCAGCCGGATGATAATAATAAAATCAAATTTTTCATAAAATTGCATTCCTTCTTTTAGTTTGATAGCATTGATTACCAAATCATCGATGACAAGCTGTGGCGGGAAAGGTCAGCTTTCTCAATCATAGAGGCAATATCAAGAAGAGAGGACATTTATATCTACCCCAAAACAAGCACATGTAAATGAGTTCAGCCATCCGAAAAAAGAAGCATCTTCAATCTGGAGGAGAAGTTTTCCAGTGGAACCAACAAGCTCACACTGCCAGAATCTAGGCATCATGTCACTAATCTAGCTTAAATATTTACTTTGTGGTAATAGTGTACCATATATACTAAAAGACAACCCCGCGCAAAGGTACTACTAACATTTTTAACATTGTGCAATCCTACCCAGATTACCGATCATTGATACCATACAACAGGAGTTGATATGTTCTGGGGAGGCTGAGGAATCATGCAGTGCTGTTGCTGCCACTGATGTAAACCCTCATTCATATTCAACCCTGTAGTCTGATCCATACCAAAGCAACCATCTTCAATATCCATAGTTACTCCTTCCATTTCTTCAGCTTCCATCATATGAGTAACCTCTGATTGGGGGACTGCTTCACAACCAGTAACTGAAGGAAGCTGAGGCGGAACCCATGGCACTACTGCAAGAAGCTTGTCTGTGAAGCCAGACTGCTTGTCCTGTTCTGTTGGGTCGTTCCCAGATGATCTCCACAGCTTTGATTGATTCGACCAGAGGAGTTCATCTACGATATATATACCAGCTAGTCAGTATTTTAAAAGCATCAAGCATAGAAAAAGTATAAAAATAAAAACGTTTTCTTAAAGCAACAGCAAACAGTCTAGGGATCAACCATGCATAACAGAAAAATAACACAAACTTCCAAATCTAGAAAACACATTACACATCAAATCATTTGATGAGTTGGTATCACTCGGAAGTTGCACCAGTATGAGTAATGTCCTCGATGCTTAATCCGAACTAGAGAAGATGACACCAAAGAACCAGGCTAGAGACATTATGCTCTTACTAAACTTAGAAGGTCATTGACCATGAGCAGATGCTATCTCCCACAATTATCAATGGTGAATAAGATCCCAAAGCAACATGCAGTTTTCTCCCTCATCCTCAAAGAAAGAAAGGTAATATTATCATTTGTGTTCTGTACTACTGTAAGCATCTTAATCAATCATTAGGAGTACATTGAAACTTTTTGTGTAGATTTCTATTTGATTAATTTGATTTTTTGGATAATTAACCGCCCAGACCAATGATTTAGCTTTACCCAGCAATACAAAGAAAATAATCATCGCATGATAATAATGGTTATAGTAACTCAAAAATTAATAACCGAGGTTTGGATACTAACTTTTGAACCCCGAAATGAAATGTGGATCAACCGAGACAGAGACGTTTGAAGGAGATTGCACAAGCGGCGTATTAACAGGTTTAAAAACCACAAGTGCCCTCTCCTCATTCTCCGGCACATCAGGCAATTCCTCAATAACCACGCCTCTTCTGGCATTGTTTCCAAAACTCTGTTCCAGTTCTGGTTGCTCAAGTTCGATTGGAATCTCTGGTTCTTCCTCCTCTATTATCGGTGGCAAATCAGCATCCTATATACACAAAATATAGGAACTTATCCCAGTAGAAAACCTTAATGAATAATTAATGGCAATACTTAGAATTGCAGGAACCTTAGAAAATTGACTGAAAGCATATGTTGAGAAATAACGTAACCCCAGGTCCACTCTACAAATTTCGCCGCAGAAAAGTAAAAAAGAAAAAGATAACACCAAATTCAAACAAATGAAAACGGAAACTCTTAGCAATTTGATTGAGTCGGAAATTGATAAACTGAGTCAGGAACAAAATTTACCAGTCGACGAATTTTACAAGCTGGCGACGACAATGAGAAATCAGAGAAGTCATCACTAACATCATCAAGCTCTTTCCTCTTCAACTTAAGAAAGGTATTATAGGGCTGCATGATTCTTCAACGATTTCCCCTGGAAACCCTAATTAAGAAACAAGTTCCAGAAAAGCCAACTTGAAAATCGAATCAAGAAATTGACAAGTAAATTCAACAACGATGATAGAGAGATTGATGAGAAATGTAGATCCTATTAACAACGGGAGAACAGAGGCAGTTGGGCAGTGTCCTGTGGGTCTTAAAAAGACGAGAGTGGAAGATTGAAGAAGGAAGTCCGGCGCTCTGGATGTCTCCAGAAGCGTGAAGAAACTATCATCAAAAAGTCTACGCAGTTTTAGGGAAATACAACTTTTTATTTTCCTTCAGTTTAGCTCATTAGTAATTACTCCCTCCGTCCATTGCAAATTAAGGGCCTGTATATATAAGTATGCTTTTATTTTTTAAGTTAAGTTATTTTGCATATGGATATATGAAGTTATGAGTGCCTTTCAAATTTAAGAGTTATTATATATATTTTTTGAATTTTGTTTTTATTATAATTTTTTAAAATTTAATAAAATAATTATATTGTACAAGTTATAATATATTATATGTGAACATTAATTTATTTAAGTATACATAAATAATATGGGAACAGATATTCTTCTTTGTAACAATTTCTTACAATTGTTTCATAAGATTATATTTGATGCTACTTTATATCAAATGATATTTAAAACACTATGTAAATATTTGATAGCACTAAAAAAATTAAGGAATGCTTATCAAAAGAGTTTTCCTATTAGATTTCAACCCCACACAACCAAGCGTGGTGATATAGGAAACAAAGAAAAACCGATTTTTCCAAAAGGAACACCTTTGTTGCAATATCGAGTTATGTTTAAAAAACTTGAGAATGGATAGAAAGAATAAAAAATAGATTAGAAGAATGTTTCTCAAAAAACCCACTTCAATTTTGGGAGAAAAATAAGATAGAAGCCAAATTAGAAATGAAAGATAAAGACAAGATCATTAGGGTAACACCCATGGGATATAGTCCAGAAGATCAGGAAGAGTTTAAAATCCAGATACAAGAACTAGTTAATCAAAAATTGATTAGAGCCAGTAAATCACCACATAGTTCGCCAACTTTTATGGTTAGAAACAATGCAGAGATAGTAAGGAATAAAGCTAGAATAGTGATTAATTATAAAAAGCTAAATGATAACATTATATTTGATGGATAGCTTTTACCACATAAAGAAAGTCTAATAAATTGGACAAAAAATGAAAAGATATTTTCTAAGTTTGATTGTAAGAGTGGATTTTGGCAGATAAAAATGCATAAGGATAGTATCCCTTACACTGCTTTCTCTACTCCACAGGGACATTATGATTGGTTAGTAATTCCATTTGAATTGAAAAATGCACCACAGATATTTCAAATGAAAAATGGATAATATATTTAAAAATTACAATTTCTTATTTGTATATGTTGATGATGTTTTAGTTTTATCTGATGATTTAGAGTTTCACGTAAAACATCTGGATACATTCGTTAATCTATGTCTAGAAAATGGATTGGTTTTATCATAGAAAAAGGCAAAGATTCTTCAAAATGAGATAGAGTATTTACGAATATAGGTAGATGAAACTGGTATAAATTTACAAAGTCATATCCTTGAAAAAATATCAGCTTTTCCAAATAGATTAAAGGATAAAAAACAATTTGCTTATAATAATCAACCTCTGTACAGTTGCATATTGCAGCTGAACTAGAATCCGAAGACGATACATAATCTCCTGGTCTATCAGATTTTGACTCGAAAGCATTATTTTCTTCCTTATCACTAAGCAATATTTTGCTAAGTTTAAGTTTGAGATCCTCATCTTCTAAGGCCTCAAGCTTTTTCTTGGTTTTGCAATTATTTGCATAATGGCCGTATTTGCCACATCGATTACAATTTCCTTTGAATTCAGGAAATGTTGATTTAGCTTTCCTACAATATTTAGGAAATTCTTTCTCCTTAGGCTTTTTTTTACCCCTTTTCTTCTTATATGAAGAATGGTCTTTAGCCTTTTTGGAAAGCTTAGACCTTGTAGGAGTCTGTTGCATATCAAATGCAAATTGGTCACAGAATTCACCTAATTGTTTCTTTTCGGTAAGTCTGTGTTTTTTGGGCTGGTTTCTTGGCTTCAAATCCTGACATAGTGCCAATCCTTTTTGGACACAAACTCCTATGAGTTGGCCATATGTATATGTTGCATATGGAATGGTCATACCATCATGAGCCATTCTTAAGGTGTTTTTGACCCTTCCTGCAAACAAATAAGGTAGTCCATCTGTGAATTTGGACTTCCAATATTCATTGCTACTATCCGAGAGATTTGTCACTCGGGCTAAGAAGACATCCTTATACCAATGAAAATCAGTTAAAGAATGACATCTTAGGTTTTGCAAAAGAGTCCTTACTCTTTCACCTTGGTCATATATTTGACCTATAAAATGGTCTAGAATGGTAGAGATGAGTGTATATATTGCATCCCCAACTTCCTCTTGCATATTTCGATCGGAGGAACTTTCTTCCAATTTGACCCATTTTTTAGCATTGATTATCTCATGCCTTTGTTGACCAGTGAGGGTATTATCCCACCAGCATTTTAAAGTACCTGAGAATCCACAGGTAATAAGTTCTACAATAACTCTATCTGAGTTACCTTTAATTTTGTAGACACTCGAATACATCATCATTCGATGTAACAGGTTATGTATGGCAGCATCTCCCATACCATCTAAATTCCATTCATAAATGGAATGAGCTGAATAATCATTTTGGATATGATTGTTAGCTTCATCATAGAGAAGATCAGCCGGAGAAGGCCTAGGATAATAATGATGATCAATTCTTCTCTTATGACTAGCCCCATATTTGAGCTTATTTACTTCTAGAAAATTTTCTTGAAGTTTCATTATCTCTTTATCAAAGGAATAAGAATCCGATTTTGATGTAGAGTCAGATTGTGATGTTGCCGGAGGAGTATGTTCCTCTTTCACAACAGGGGATTTGGTTAGTACATTAACCTTTCTAAGAAGAGTATTTTCTTCCACAATAGGAGGTGTCTCTATGACAGCTACACTTAAATCCTTTTGTGAAGAAATATGTTCCTTCACAGTAAGAGAGTTTTCCCTTACTTTAGGTTGTTCAGGAATATGGTCCTTGACAACTTGTACAGTTGCACTGAAGGAGCAATTTTGCAGCACTTTTTCAAACATGCCTAAATCAACTAGGATGTCCATTGCTCCTGATGAAGAATATCTTCCAGATAGTCAACCACTGGAGGATGAAGAAGACCTGTATAAACAGGTTATGGCAGAAAACTGGGACGAATTGATCCAGTGCACCCAGTCCAAAATTGTCAAGGACAAAGGAAAGAAAGAAATGCTTTCTATTGTTAAGTGCACTAATAAAATGCAAGATGATTTGTTAAGTCAAAAATTCTTATTAAGAATTGATTGTAGTGCTGCCAAACAAATCATTCAAAAAGATGTACAAAATCTTGTTGCTAAGCAAATATTTGCTAGCTGGCAAGCCCAATTAATCTCCTGTGACAACTCAAGATCTCAAAAGAGAGATCAAAGAAATTAAATTAGAAATATCTAATTTAAAATCACTAAATAAAGAGATAGAAGATAGACTGTCTCTCGTTGAGCTAAGAAATATAACTTCTGAAGCCTCTACATCTAAAGGAATAATACCTTTAGCATCTTCTAAAAAAGAAGATAAACCTGAGTATCTTGATATGTTACAACAATTAGTTACTCAGAAATGGTACATTAAAATTGCCATTTTAATTCATCAGCAACATATAGTTTCTGATTTAATTGCTCTAGTTGATAGTGGAGCAGATATGAACTGTATTAATGAAGGTATAGTTCCAACTCAATATTTTGAGAAAACTGTCCATGAGTTTGTACTTTAAGACTTATTGCCTTAAAGATATGCCTACCTGTTAATGACAGACATAAGTTTGGGTATACATTAAAGTACACCGGCCCATGACTCAAGCTAGTTTGAGCCACTCCCATCAAAGATGGTTTCCAGTCCAAACATCTAGCATCTCGAAGAGTTGCTAGAATGGATGCATTTAAACCCGAAAGGGTTAATGGCTTAAATGCCACTTGGACCAGGCTAATATGGATATATTGATATCCATCCTGATGATATCGATTTATATCATTGGGTGATAACAGTTCCAGGTCGATACTATTATCTTCCCTTACTTTAGGTTGTTCGGGAATATGGTCCTTGACAACCGGTTTGGGTGTGTTTATAATACTAACCCGAAGATTCTTAAGTCTATCCTCAAGAACCTGGATAAAAGACATATTAGGGTCATTTCCTAGTTTGCACCCTTTAGCCTCAATAGAAGGTTTAATTATGGGTTCTTTCGAAGTACTTGGAGATATTTTCTCCCGCACTTGAATTTGTGTTATTTTAATTATATAATCCTCAAGAGATTCAATATGTGAACCTAGATGTTGGAGATACAAATTTGTATAATTCAACTGTTTAAATATACTAGAAATATATGCCTATCTGTTAATGACAGACATAAGTTTGGGTATACATTAAAGTACACCGGCCCATGACTCAAGCTAGTTTGAGCCACTCCCATCAAAGATGGTTTCCAGTCCAAACATCTAGCATCTCGAAGAGTTGCCAGAATGGATGCATTTAAACCCGAAAGGGTTAATAGCTTAAATGCCACTTGGACCAGGCCAATATGGATATAATGATATCCATCCTGATGACATCGATTTATATCATTGGGTGATAACAGGTCCAGGTCGATATTATTATCTTCCAAAGTAACTGTTTGTTCCATAAATTTTATGGAATATTGAGATCGAAGATCTAAAGAGCCAAATCGATATATTCGGCTGGATGGAACTGTAGGAACAGTCCATCGATTAAGAGCTTCCACATCTTGGAAGTCTTGGGTCTCAATGTATTTCATTGAGGTAGAGCCATTGCCAGGTTTGAAGAAACCTAACATGAAACATGTTATATCCTATTCTCTCTAACTCTTAACTAAATTCTTGAATTTCTATGATAAAATATTTTTCCCAAAACATAACATTAAAACCATATTGAAAATCATTTGAAAACACACGAATTATATGGGACTTATAATCCTTGAAAAAATATCAGCTTTTCCAAATAGATTAAAGGATAAAAAACAAGTATAGAATTTTCTTGGAATGTTAAATTATGCTTCTGATTTTATTCAAAATTTGATGTGTCTAAGAAAACCCTTACATGAAATACTCAAGAAAGATAAAGTATTTGAGTTTTATAGATATCTAGAGGATAGGAGTAAAAGAGATAAAAGCAAAGTGTAAAGATTTACCCAAATTACAGTTACCAAAAGATAGTGATAATTTAATATTGGAAACGGATGCTTCTAAACACGGATTTAACGGAATTTTAAAGATAGATTCTCCATAGGAAGAAGTATGTAGATATTGTTCTGAAAAGTTTTCAAAAACACAGACTAGATATCATATAAATGAAAAAAGAACTCTTAGCTGTAGTTAAAATTTGTCAAAAGTTTTATTATTTTTTACTGCCTAAGAGATTCAAATTAAAAATTGATAATACACAAGTTAAGGCATTTATTCAGAATAATTTACCTTCTAAACCTGAGTATAAAAGATATATTAGATGGTAGATGTTATTATCTGAATATTCATTTATTGAAATGATTAAATCTGATAAAAATATTTTAGCAGATTTTATAACCAGAAATGGCAGATCTGATGAAAAAGATCATTGATATGATTAACGAGATGAATGCTCAAGTTTAGTCGATAAAACATAATGTAACAGAGGTTAATGAGATTGCTCACTATCAAAGTGCAGAAGAAATTGAAAGCCTACTTAAGGCAGAGTGTTCCGTGATAATTTCCAAGATAGGTAACTATTCGATTGCCAAAGAAGTAATCGATAATTTATTGAAAAAGATAGAATTAGAAAGGGTTGGGATTCCGGTCACTGGAGAATGTTCAGCCCCGCCAAGCAAAGATAAAGGTAAAAAAGAAGATATTTCTTTACGTCCTCAAAGGACCAAAGCACCCTCTGATATTCCTATGAGGAGTCTTGATATTTTGCCATCAGGCATACACAACGAGATAATGAGAGAATTATACTCTCTTAAAAATACAGATAATAGATATCTAGATTTCATTGGAATTTATCCCAAGATAAATTGTTTAGAGGATTATGATTCTAATGATATTCGATATTGGTATAATTTTGGAGCGATAAATTTTATACTTATGACTTCACTTGATTTTCTGGAAATTGGTTCATTACCATTCTGGATTAGAGAAGGAGTTAAAGATGGTTATATGAACAATCCTACGATTTCACTACAAGATGTTCTGGTACTTAAGTTCTTATCTGCTAAACCTGACTTCTATGAAGACATTCAAATAAGGAAAGCAAAGACATTTTCGATTAAAGCACCAGAGGAGAACAAATATTTTATCAAATATGATGATGAAGATGTTCATTATCGAAGAGCTCTTGGAATAAGAATTGTACTTCATGGGATGGAAAGTTGCTTCAAGAAGGGTTTCCGGACCTATGGAGGAATGAAGAGCCATTCTTCGATAATGACTGCACCAGCTAGGTCAACGCCACCACCAGTTGATAAATATTTAAAAATGAAGATAAGGATGCTAAAAAGTTGACAAATCAAGTCTAGCTCTATAGCATAGAAAACGATATGCCGGCAAAGGAATCACACCGGAAATGTGTGCCCAGCTTGTTAGAAGAGTAAAGATAAAGATAAGATGGAATGTGATACCAGTACAAGCAACAAATGAGATTTTGACAGACAAAAAAAAAAAAAAAATTGAGGCTGAAGTAACAAATTTTCTGCCATGAACAGTAAGAAATTCGGCCAGCCTTAATGTAAATTTGTCTTCACAAGCAAAGGAGAAAAGGCTAATAAAGAGTATTAACAGCCTAAAGTAAATGAAGGCTGCCAGCACAACAAAATCCCAGCCAGCTCACCAAGTTTCAGCTGAAGAAGATTGCAACAAAGTTAATATATTGTACTTACTTTCAGCTGAAAACTATCACAAATAAGGGTGATTTGTAAGCCCAAAACAAGGGCAAGAAAACAGAAAAAAGAAGTGAAAAAGAAAGAGAGAAACTAAGAGAGAAAGAGAGTTTTTCCAGCTTTGTAAAAATTTCAGCTTTGGTGTGATCTTTTCAACCCTTGTAAGCTTTCAAGTATGAGTAAATAAAAAAGTTTAACTTCATTCCCGATAGAAAAGTGTGTTATTCCTTGTTGTTAAACGTTTGACAGTTTATATACAAAAGTTCCCGTATAGTCCATACCCGAATTTCCTTACGCCTAAAGGTAGAAAACGAATTTTGGCTGTGTTGGATTATTCTGAAGGAATGATAGGAAAGTTAAATGGTTTAAGGTTGGTGCTGAGAAGCACGTTAAAAGTTCCACCGGATACTTGGAGTAATTCTGGTCAGAGCGGAAACGAAGGCACGAAAGCATGATGGACCTTTTTCTATAAATTGAAAATTTTTATGATCTTTGAATAATACGTTTTCTATGTTTAGGGAATGAATATGGAACCTGAAAGAGATTACTCAGAATTACCTCGTGATATATTAGAAGTAATAGTATCTAAATTGTTTGTTGTTGCTAGACAGAATTTTCAAGAAGTATGTACAAACTGGAATCTTGCTGTACGAAACTATAATAGTCAAGGCCAATATCATTTTAACGAATTGTTTTATGGTAGATTAGCTAAAGATAATAGAGACTTTGTATATCTTTTTAATCTTATCCAGAGATAATACAAATATTATTATTACTGTTCTTATATCTATTACTGTTTGAATATTATACAAAAAAAAAAAGAATGGAAAAAGAACACGTGAATCCCAAAAAAGATTTCTCTAAACTATGTACAGATTAGAACTAATAATAGATAAATTATTTGTCACTGAAAGACAATCTTTTCAGCTTGTATGTCCTAACTGGGATAACTTTGTAAGATCTTATAAATTACATCAGACATATTATTATAAAGAGTTAATGCAAAAACATAAAGGAAAGATTAAAAATGAAAAAAGAGATTTTATATTTTCAACATAGAGTTCTGAATTTAAGAAAATGATAGGAAACCCTAGATTACCCAAAAATATGATTTTTGAAAGTGAAAGAGATTTCTCTAAATTACCAAACGATATATTAAAATTGATTGCATCTTTATTAATTAGAGTTGATAGAGAAAATTTTAGCCTAGTATGTCTTGATTGGCATACTGCAGTTAGATTTTATAACGACCATAGATATCCCTATTATAGAATGGAATATTATTATGGAAGATTATGACCAATGATAGACATCGATATTATGGTTATTAGTCATGATATTACATATTTGATATGATAAGAAATATTGTGATTCTGAATTGGCAAACACCGGCTAGCTATTTTGGTATTAGAGCCTGTTTCCACATAGAAAACGTTGAGATCAACATAACCGTATAAGGTGAAGACCTAGAGATTCTCCTTACTGAACATATACAAAACCCAAATCATGGGGGTGAGGTAGATCATATAAATATTGAGGAAAACAACATAGAAATAGACATGGATGAGTTAATTAGATATTATAACATCAATGATGATACCAGTCGGTATTATGGATCAGACTGATTGCAAAGATTGAGATAAGATTTTTGCTAAAATAAAAGAGATAGATAGAAGAGTCAAAGATTGTGAACAAGAAAAAAGATATTGGGAATTTAGATTAATTTATTTTGGAATTAATGGAGCATCAAGTGAAATATCGTCATTAATACATAGAAAAATAGTGAACATATTTTCATAATGGTAAAGCTTAGACAAAAACAGATAAGGAAACATAAAAAGTTAACTAAGCATTACGGAGAAGATCATCTAAATGGATAAATATCAAAAGTTAGAGGAACAAGATAGACTATTAAAAATAGAAAAAGATTTAACAAAGATACAAAAAACGATAATTTATTTTGGAGAAAAGATACTAAAAGAATTACAAGATATTAATAAAATACTCATTGATAGAAAATTAGACGAAATTAAGATAGGAGACAAAAATCATATTAAAAGACACTTAGAAAAAATGAAAATACTAGAAGAATACGGTGGAAATAATTTAAAATTTTAACTTCAGATTCTGAAAATGAAAAATATGAAGTAGATAACTTAATCACACAGATAGGAGATTTAACACTTTAGGAAGATAACTTCATAAATATTAAACCTAATTATGCTATGAAAACTGAATGGGACCCTAATATAAATTATATACCCGGTACAAGTGGTACCCAACCGACTATAAGAAGAACTAGTTTTGTCAGATCTACAAGAGGATATGCAGGAGTACATGCTACTACAAATAAAACCCCTTTGGAAGATATAAAAAAAGTGAACCGATTAATCCATGTGGAATTTATTTAGATTTGGATCATGTTAGAAACACAGAAGAAGCTATAGACAAATGGGAAACATCACTCAGGATAGCAGTATCTGTTAATAAAATGGATTTTGACTTAACTAAAGGATTCTAAGAAAGAAGTTTGATTAATAGTGTTGTTAGATTTTGGCAAAATATAGATGAAGAAACTAAAAAATGTATAAAGGGAGAAGACAATAACATAGCATATTTCATATCAAGAGCTACTGAAGCAATAAGATTAGAGTTTTCTGGAGAAGGAGATTTTCTAAAAGACCCAGGAACAATTAACAAATATATGATTACATTATTAAGATTACAATTATGTGATATCTGTGAAATAGATAAATACATATGTTTTTTTAAACATTATTATTACCATATTTACAATAGAGTCGTTGACACACATACATATTTACCCTTGTTTTTTACGAAGATACTAGACCCTTAGGGTAAAAAATTGATAGACACATATAATTCAAAAACTGCTGATACTTTAGGAAAAAGGATAAATCATTTAAAAGATAAATTAAGTGAATGGTGTGGTGATGCGATACACTTTATTTTTATGGTAAGATTAAAAAGAGATATAAAAAGAGAAAATATTATAAAAAGAGATTCTTTAAAAAACGAAAAGTTAGATATTATAAGAAGAAAAGATATGGTAAGCCCAACAAATCGACATATGTTAGGAAAAGAGATAATAAAAACCCAAAAGATTGCAAATACTATTACTGTCATGAGATTGGACATTATGCAAATAGATGCACTAAGAAATTTGAGAAAAATCAAAAGAAAATTGAAATAGATGAAGACATTGAAGGAATGATAGCACAAGGAGAATTTGTGTAGACAAATGATTTTGAAAATTTAGAATCAGATTGTAGTATTTTTATTTATACAGATACAAAGTGTGAATCTCATGAATGAACTAGATATTATAGGAACAAGTTCTTCCCAAGAAAACATAGATAATTCTATAGAATATACTGGTGAATATAATCAAGATATATTAGTAGATAAGAGAAAGTTAAAACAAATACAAAAAGAAAGCTTCTCTTTATCTAATTACTTTGGATTTAAAGTTAATATATTAGATAAACTAGGAATTAAACCTAGAAAACATCATCTTTTTTATGGATTGAATATTAGAGAAAGAGTTTTAGAAGTTTCTCTTACTTCTAATAAAGTAATGATACCTTTACTCTCTAAAAGAGATATTCAAGAAAAATTACAAAAGATAAAACCAGAAATCAGGAATACTTTAGGATGAATACATATTGGAGCAATACAGATAATGATAAAATCAACTTTCAAAGACTGATTAGATACACCAATTGATTTGGCCACAATGGATAATAGAATTCAAGATAGAAAAGAAGCCTATTTAGGGATTTTAAGGGCTAATTTGCAATATGAAAAATTAAAAATCAATGTTTACCCTAGGATTTCATATCATTTGCATGATAAAGATTTTGATAAGACTTTAAGTCTTTTACAAGATTTTAAAAGAAAAGAGTTCTTTAAAGATAATAATAGACCTTATTCAATTACATATATGATTTCATATGCTATCTCAAATATGCATCATTCTGAATGTTTTGTCATAAAGGACACAATAGATTTTCCTTATTTATTCAATGAGGTTAGTCAAATTCAAAAGCCAAGTTTACTAAAGATTGAAGAAATAGAAAATATACCTTTAGAACTTGACTTAAGAAATAAACCGATAATAACTTCCAATAGATATACTCCTAGACTTTCTTTTACACAATCAAAAGTCATAGGTAGACAATATTTATCAAGCTATCTAGAAGATGTGACAGAATCAAAAGAAGATGGTTTAAAAAATTATAAGATCAAAGGAGAATATTTTAATGGATTGGGATTTACTTCTGTAAATATACTAATAGATACTGGAGCTAATGGAAATTTGATAAGTCATAAATTTTGTGGTAAATTACACAAATTTAGATTACAAGATACCCATCAATATACAAATTTTAATGGAGAAATTCATGAGATAAATGAAGCAATATAAACAATATTGAGATTTGGGAATGAAACAGTCCCATTCGTTAAAATAATATTGGCTATGACTATTATAATTTCGAACAGCAAAATTCCAATTTGTACATGCTTCTTGAAAATTCTGTCTAGCAACAACAAACAGTTTAGATGCTATTACTTCTAATATATCAAGAGATAATTCTGAGCAATCTCTTTCATTTTCCATATTCATTCCCTAAACATATAAAACATATTATTCAAAGATCATAAAATTTTTTAATTTATAAAAAAATGGTCCATCATGCTTCTGTACCCTCGTTTCCACTTTGACCAGAATTACTTCAGGTATTCAGTGGAACTTTTAACGTGCATCTCAGCACTAACCTTAAACCAGGTAATTTCCTACAGTCCCTTCAGAATAACCCAGCACAACCTAAATTCATTTTCTACCTTTAGACGTAAGGAAATTAGGGTATGGAGTATACGGGAACTTTTGTATATAAACTGTCAAAAGTGTTATGAACAAGGAATAACACACTTTTCTATAGGGAATGAAAGGAAACTTTTTTATTTACTCATACTTGAAAGCTTACAAGGGTTGAAAAGATCACACCAAAGCTCAAATTTTTACAAAGCTAACTATTACAAAGTTGGAAAAACTCTCTCTGTCTCTCTCGGTTTCTCTCTTTCTTTTTTCTATTTTCTTGCCCTTGTTTTGGGCTTACAAATCACCCTTATATATATTAGTTTTCAGCTGAAAGTAAGTACAATATATTAACTTTGTTGTTATCTTCTTCAGTTGAAACTTGGTGAGATGGCTGGAATTTTGTTGTGCTGGTAGCCTTCATGTACTTTGGGCTATTAATACTCTTTATTAGCCTCTTATCCTTTGCTTGTGAAGAAAAATTTGCATTAAGGTTGGCCGAATTTCTTACTGTTCATGGCAGAAATTTGTTACTTCAGCCTCCCTCTTTGGTTTTTTTTTTTTTTTTTGTCAAAATCTCATTCGTTGCTTGTACTGGTATCACAGTCCATCTTATCTTTATCTTTACTCTTCTGACAGGTTGGGCACACATTTCCCCTGTGATTCCTTTGCCGGCATATCTTTTTCTATGCTGTAGTGCTAGACTTGATTTGTTCGCTTTCGAGCATCCATATCTTCATTTTTAAATATTTATTAGCCGATGGTGGTGTTGACCTAGCTGGTGCAGTCATTATTGAAGAATGGCTCTTCATTCCTAAATAGGTCCGGAAACCTTTCTTGAAGTAACTTTCCATTCCCTGAAGTACATTTCTTATTCCAAGAGCTCTTCGATAATGAACATCTTCATCATCATATTTGATAAAATCTTTATTCTCTTCGGTGCATTAATCGTAAATGTCTCTGCTTTCGCTATTTGAATGTAATGATAGGAATTATAATCTTCTTCTTCATAGAAGTAAAGTCCAGCAGATAAGAACTTAAGTACCAGAACATCTTGTAGTGAAATCGTAGGATTGTTCATATAACAATCTTTAACTGCTTCTCTAATCCAGAATGGTAATGAACCAATTTCCGGAAAATCAGGTGAAGTTATAAATATAGAATTTATCGCTCCAAAATTATACCAGTATTGAATTTCATTAGGATCAGAATCCTTTAAATAATTTATCCTGGGATAAATTCTAGTGAAAATCTAGAAATCTATTATCTGTATTTTTAAGAGAGTATAATTCTCTAATCATCTCACTGTGTCTGCCTGATGGCAAAATATTGAGACTCCTCATGGGAATATCAGAGGGTGGTTTAGTCCTTTGAGGATGTAAAGAAATATTCTCTTTTTTACCTTTATTTTTGCTTGCTGGGGCTGAACATTCTCCAATGACTGGAATCTCAACCCTTTCTAATTCTATCTTTTTCAATAAATTATTGATTACTTCTTTGGCAACCGAATAGTAACCTATCTTGGCCATTATCTTGGAACACTCTGCCTTAAGTAGGCTTTCAATTTATTTTACACTTTGATAGTGAGCAATCTCATTAATCTCCTTGAGCACTCATCTCGTTAATCATATTGATGATCTTTTTCATCAGATCTGCCATTTCTGATTAGAAAATCTGCTAAAATATTTTTGTCAAATTTAATAATTTCAATATCAAATGAATATTCGGATAATAACCTCTGTCATCTAATATATGTTTTATACTCAGGTTTAGAAGGTAAATTATTCTGAATAAATGCCTTAACCTGTGTATTATCAGTTCTTAATTTGAATCTCTTAGGTAGTAGAAAATAATAAAGCTTTTCACAACTTTTAACTATAGCTAGGAGTTCTTTTTCATTTATATGATATCTAGGCTATGTATCTCAAAACGTTCCAGAACAATATCTATATACTTCTTCCTGTGGGGAATCTATTTTTAAAATTCCTCTCCATCCATGTTCAGAAGCATTCGTTTCCAATATTAAATTATCACTATCTTTTGGTACCTGTAATTTGGGTAAATTTTTACAATTTGATTTTATCTCTTTTACTTTTTCCTCTAGATATCTATTAAACTCAAATAGATATCCAGTATTTCCTGTATGGGTTTTCTTAGACACGCCAAATTTTGAATAAAATCAGAAGCATAATTTAACATTCCAAGAAAACTATGTACTTGTTTTTTATCCTTTAATCTATCTAGAAAAGTTGATATTTTTCCAAAAATATGGCTCTATAGTTTTATACCAGTTCCATCTACCTGCATTCCTAAAAACTCTATCTCATTTTGAAGAATCTTTGCCTTTTTCTATGATAAAACTAATCCATTTTCTAGGCAAGGATTAGCAAATGTATCCAGATGTTTTAAGTGAGAATCTAAATCATCAGATAAACCTAAAACATCATCAACATATACAAATAAGAAATTGTAATTTTTAAATATATTATCCATTTTTCTTTGAAATATCTATGGTGCATTTTTCAATCCAATTGACATTAGTAACCATTCGTAATGTCTCTATGGAGTAGAGAAAGCAGTGTAAGGGATACTATCCTTATGCATTTTTATCTACCAAATCCACTCTTACAATCAAACTTAGAAAATATCTTTTTATTTTTTTGTCCAATTTATTGGACTTTCTTTATATGGTAAAAATTATCCATCAAATATAGTGTTATCATTTAGCTTTTATAGTTAATCACCATTCTAGCTTTATTCTTTACTATCTCTGCATGGTTTCTAACCATAAAAGCAGGCGAGCTATATGGTGATTTACTGGCTCTAATCAATTTTTGATTAACTTGTTCTTGTATCTGGATTTTAAACTCTTCTTGATCTTCTGGACTATATATCATGGGTGTTACCTAATGATCAATTTAAGTAAACATAAATAATTTTTTCCACACAATGCATTGTAATAATGTTTTTTTTTTTTTTTTTTTTTGTGAAACTCCCTTTGTCAATGTCTCAATTTCACTCTATTAAAAATTAAAAAATGTGACTTTTATATAATTTATTACTTTATCCTTTTCATCCTTAGTATTACATTAAAGTTACTCACAACATGAATCCAAGATGGATAAAAAATACAAATAAAAACAAAAATCTATATCTAATTTAATATTCTATGAAAAAAATAAAAAAAAATTATTATACCTTTTTAGTTGTCATAAAATATAAATATATACCTATGAGATAGCTTAAATGAATTTTCAAATTATTGAGATGGGAAAAAAACTTTTAGGAAAAGGAAAAACAAAAAAGTATGAATAAAATAACAAAATAAAAGAATGGAGAGACAGAGAGATTCGGATTTATTATTACTTATATCCCTCACTAGCTAATAAATAAATAAATAGAATAAACTAATGGCCAATGGATGGTTTTGGATACTGGTTAGGTTGACTTGGATCCAAATCAAGTTAAAAAGGTGAATTTCTAAATATATTCCTCTTCTATTAATTATAAAACTCTCAAAAACATCTTTAATGTGAAAATTACAAATGATGTAATAAATAAATAAATAAATAAAAGGTGGAGAATATAAAAAATGAAATAAATTGATATGGAGAAAATAAAAAAAGGTAGAGGATCAAAAAAACTAAGAAAAAGGTTTTTTCAATCCTACTTGTAAAAATTAAAAAAAAGGTAAAGGACCAATATCAATCTTCCTTTTATTTGGTTTTCTTTTTTCTTTTTCCAGCTTATGTTTTTTGCAAAAGCTCAAACAAACTCTCTTTTTTTTTTTTTTTCTTTCATGTATGTTCTTATTTTAAAAATTTAAGTTTCATTATTATTATTATTATTATTATTTTAAGGTTAAGTCAATCCAAATGCCCCTTTAAGTGGTGTTTAAGGTTTTGTACACGCACTAAGACCTCCTAATTTTTATGTGTTTTCATATGTAAGTAGTCTGAATTACCCTTTATCTTTCTTCATTAATAATATGCCTCTCAAAGAGTATGAATTATTTAGTGAGTTGTTTTCGTAGGAATCGGGTGGAGGAGGAGATGAAGGCCTATTTTTCATGATTGGGTCTTGGTGTTGCTGGCCTTTTACCTACAGCCCCATTGCCTCCCTCAAGTGCTTCTAACACGTCACCTGAAGTTGTATCGACCAGTAGGAAACCTCCCCACGCTAATGCTTCTGATCATTTGACGCAAACCCCACCTTGATGCTCTTTCTACTTCAGGTATTCTTGATATTTTGGTCATGACCATTTTAATTGCTCGTGAAACTGTTATCATCTGGTTATCATTCTAGTGGTCATGTTAATTATATCCCTTGTATATTGTAGGTCATTCTTGTGGCTATCTTATTGTGCCTTTTAGAAATTTCAATGAGCATGGTTCATAACTCCCACAATCATGTGCATAACTTCTAGTGGACATTGGATTGTTATCCCTTGCACATATTGCATGTTGGAAACATCTACATATATTTCCCATTGTTTGAACTCATTTGTTATCATTGTTTTTGCATATCACTAGATAGTGATTTCTGTACACTCTTGGAATGCCTGAGGTTGTGTCTTTTGCATATGTCTTGACAGTTGGTTGTGTTTCTTACAAAGTCTGCCCAATAACTTGTTTGACAAAGACACATTGAAATTTTACCACTCTCTTGTTCTTAGAGATTGCAATAACTTTTCTAAACCTAGTAGATGCTGGTATGACATTGTGAGAAGATTTTTACCTTTGAATTGGGTCCTATGGTTATAAGAACAATTTGCTACTTTTTGTTTTTATCCCTTTACTGCTTAGTGTTTAAATTCTTGGAGAGATGGTTTGTGAACTTTTGTGCTATAGATAAAGAACATTCAAAGCACATATCTATTTTTAAATGTTACTTTGGTAATTGTGAGTTTTTGGTGTTACTTTGACTTTTTCTTGTCTTTCTAAGTTTTGGTACTCAAAGTTGACAATTTTTTGTCTTTCATGAAACAATTTGCTGGGATTAGGAGCTTTTTGTTGTCTTTGCCTTTCGGGATCAAGATATACAACTTGGGTTCTAGTTGAAGGATTAGGATTTGTGATGGGGTTGTTTTTTTTGATGACGGATGAGGTAGTACTACTGGCATGTTGCCAAATATTGATCATATATGTAAAGTTATGGTATATTGGATGAAGAACTTAATTGCTTCCTTTGGTAACTTGGGTTCTAGTCGTTTGATTGGATTTGTGATGGAGGACGTAGTTTTCATGAGAGATGACGTAGTACTAATGGCATGTTGCCAAATCTTGATCATACATGTTAGGTTGAAAAATCATCTAAGTTAAGGTTTAAAATTAGATGCATTCTATTTTAAAAGTTTAAAATTGAATATTGGCTAAAATTGTCTTTACCAATTTGGTTTAATTTTTCCTCCCCCCCCCCCCCCCCCTCCCCATTTTCTCTATCTCTTTTATTTAAAATGCACTTTGAAGGGGACCAAAAAAAGAGATTGGAAGTCCTCCTTTATTAAAACTATAGCTTTGACTGTATATTCTTTGATTGGATTTATAAGTTATGATCTGGAAACAAAAAAACTTATATAGAATTATAAAATATATACAACGGCTCATAACCATTATATGGAAGCGTGAAGCTAATGCAACAACCCAAAGGCCATCGTTTATAAATAAAAATATATACGACGGCTTGATAGCAGCAGTATATAAAAACGTACATAATATTAGCATTTTTATACAATAGGCTGCCATATAATATTAAAATTATATACGATAGCTATTACATACACTGTAGTTTAAAACCCCGTTATTCACGAAGAGTTGTGTCATTTAGGTTTCCTTATACGATGGCCTGTCGTTTTTAGTCATGCTTATATAAGGCGACCTCATAACCCTTTATACTTCGAACCGTCGCATAAAGTACATATTTGCTACTGCTCTTCACCCGCAGTAAAAAGTATCGTAGTGAATGACTCAATTTCTAGTAGTGAACATCGAAGCAGAAAAGAATTGATCTTATTCGTTAAAAAAGAAGGCTTTCGAGAATTTTGGAGATCAGTTTGATTGAGAATTGGTCTCCAAGTCCAACATGGGAATATTGGAAATGGTCACTGCTTATTGGTGAGCAAATATAATTACTCAAGAAACAGGTGATAGATACAAAAGGTTCTCTTCTTTCTGTTCATAATGCTCTATGCACTTATTCCTCTCCCATACAAAGAGAGAAAGAAGTAAGGAAACTGTCAAATGAAATTACAAATCCTCCTACAACATTGAACACTGTTCCTTAGAATGAATTCGATGTCATATTTGTATAGGAATCCAAATTTCTCTAGCTTTGTAGATTCCCAGTTGATTTCTCTCTTTGAATCTTCTATGATCCTGAAATCATGAGAAAACTAGAAACTAACTTCAACCTATAAAAGTAACAAATAAAACAAACCACATAAGCTAAAATAGGTCAGTAGTAATTATTACTCTTCATCAATTTTGATCTCCAGGTGATATTTCTAAATGAGACTTGCAATCTCAGCTGATTTGAGAAAATCCAGCGTTAGCTTGAGCACCGGATCCGGAAGCGGATGGCTACTGGACTAGAGCTCCAGCTGTGTTGTGTTCTATCCGATGCCGGCTGAGGGAAAGAATGGGGCGCCGAATCTCAACCGTTCTACCTCCATTTTGGCTTCGTTTAGTTTGTTTTCTTTGGCCTTTTTTGGTTCTTTCTTCTTGGTTTGCCATGGCTTGATTTTTGGTATTCCAAGATGAGTTTTCAAGCCATTTTGGCTCATCAATAGTCTTAAACTTGAAGTGTAAATCTTTGTAAGCATATCTCCTTGCATTTGTTAGAACACCTCCAAAGGAAACTTCAAGTTCTTCCATTCTTCGAGCCATTTGATCCAAGACTTTCTTCATTCTTGAAGCTTCATAAATGTATTTGAAATACAAGTTCTTGTACATGGCTTCATTCCTTAGCATCAAAGTGATCTCATTCCTGAAGTGCAAGTTATATAAGCATGTTTTCTTCCATAAACTTCATATTCAACTGCACAAACTTTATCGTCAATGCACCCTTCCTTTGATGGTGACGTGATCTTGAGTTAAAGTTTCTCATTATCTTGGCTCAATTCTTGATCCATAAAAAATTAACTCAAATTTCTCAAGACTCATCAAGTGATTCAAGCTTAAAATAGATTAACCTATTGTTAATGCTAACAGTCAACCAATCTCTTGATTTGGTAGACATTTCAATCCATAAGCCAAGTAATTTAAAAGCCTTTTTGAAATATCTCAAGAACCCTAGACAATTTCTTGAAAAACGCTCTCAAAGATCAAGTTTGATCTAAGTAAGAAAGTTCATTCATTGTAAAAGTTGTTTATAAAAGTGTTATGTGTCTTACAAATATAAGGACTATATATAGTTCTAAAGACCTAAATTAACCTAATAATTTTGGGGGGGGGGGGGGGAAAAATTATACATAAGTATCCGTAAAACATAACGCAAATAAAATCA
>JAOXNR010028032.1:0-23576 GCA_028571225.1 Parsonsia alboflavescens | reverse complement strand
AGGTGGGTTTAGATACTTCGTTACATTTACTGATGATTTCAGTAGATATGGCTACGTATATCTTATGAAACACAAATTAGAAGTCAAGAACGAAGTACAAAACCAACTACGCAAAAGTATTAAAATACTTCGTTCAGATCGAGGTGGTGAATACTTAAGCCAAGAACTTCATGACTATGTAAAAGAGTATGGAATAGTTCAACAACTCACTCCTCCAGCCACGCCACAATGGAATGGCGTATCTGAAAGGAGAAATCGAACTTTATTAGATATGGTTCAATCAATGATGAGTCATGCAGACCTTCCAATTTCTTTTTGGGGACATGCTTTAGAAACAGTTGCATTTACCCTTAATCATATTCCATCTAAATCAATTCAGAAGACACCATATGAGTTATGGACTGGGAAAAATCCTAAAATGTCTTTTATGAAGATTTGGGGCTGTGAAGTTTTAGTGAAATGTCAAGTTTCTGATAAACTTGAGCCTAAATCTGACAAGTGTCTCTTTGTAGATTATCCTAAATTAACTAAAGGATATTACTTTTATAACCCCACTGAGCAAAAGGTGTTTGTTCGTATAGGCATCTTTTTAGAAAGAGTGTTTTTCTTTAAAAGAAAAAGTGGGAGAAAAGTAGAACTTGAAGAAGTTCAAGAACTACAAAGAGAAACAATTGATATAGAGATGGAAATTGAGTAGACACCACAACCAATGGGTGATCAAGGACTTCCTCAAGAGACATAAGCTCTGCGTAGGTCACTCAGGACACATTGTCAGCCACAGAGATATGGGTTTTTGATATCTCAAAATGTTGATGTGTTGCTCATAGATCAAGATGGGCCTACTACCTACCAAGAAGCTGTGATGGGAACAGACTCTGAGAAATGGCTTCAAGCCATGAGATCTAAAATGGAATCCATGTATACAAACCAGGTTTGGAAGTTGGTTGATCCACTTGAAGGGGTAAAACCCATCGTTTGCAAATGGGTTTTCAAGAGGAAAACAAACATGGATGGTAAAGTTCATACTTACAAGGGGCGATTAGTCGCCAAAGGTTTCAAACAAGTTCATGGTATTTACTATGATGAAACGTTTTCACCTGTAGCTATGATCAAATCCATTAGGATCTTACTTGCTATAGCAACATATCATGATTATGAAATCTGGCAAATGGACATCAAGACTGCTTTTCTAAATGGAAAGCTTCTCAAGGATGTGTTTATGACACAACCTAATGGTTTTGTCGATCTCAATAATGCTGGAAAGGTGTGCAAGCTACAATGATCCACTTATGGATTAAAGCAAACATCTCGTAGTTGGAATCTTCATTTTGATGATGCAGTCAAGGAATTTAGCATGCAAGAGTCTGAGAAAGGATTCTTGCCTATGACACATGGCATAAATCTTTCATTAGAATCGTGTCCTACTACAGAGGAAGAAAGATAACGCATGAGTAAGATTCCATATGCATCTACCATTGGATCTATCATGTATGCTATGTGATGTACAAGTCCCGATGGTTCAAATGCTTTGAGCATGACAAGCAGATACCAAGGTGATCCAGGGGAATGCCATTGGACTGCTGTTAAGAATATCCTTTGATATTTACCAAATACTAAGGATACATTCCTAATATTTGGAGGCGATGAAGAGCTCATTATAACAGGTTACACTGATGCTAGTGTTCGAACCGATAAAGAAGATTTTTTATCGCAATCAGGTTTTGTGTTTTGCCTTAATGGTGGGGCTGTATGCTGGAAAAGTTCAAAGCAGGCTATAGTCACTCATTCTATGACAGAAGCAGAAGCAGCAAAAGAGGCAGTTTGGATCAAGAAGTTCATCACTAAGCTTGTTGTGGTTCCTAGTATCACTGATCCTGTGGAGCTTTATTGTGACAACAATGAAGCTATTGCACAGGCTAAGGAACCAAGATCTCACCAACGATCCAAACATATACTTTAGCGATACCACCTCGTTCGAGAAATTATTGAGAGAGGAGATGTTAAGTTATGCAAAATACCAACAAATGACGATGTCGCTGATCCTCCGACAAAACCTTTGACGCAGTAGAGGCATGCTCGTCACGCCATATCTATGGGCATTAGATTCATAAGTGATTAGTCTTAGTGCAAGTGGGAGATTGTTGGATATGGCCTAAGGACATATGATGATTTTACTTAGTTGGCATAACTTTGTTTCATGGTACTATTTATATCATTATAAAATTTACTTTTATATTTGCTTTTCATTAAATAAATTATGAAATGTCCTTAAAATAGTTTATTTCTATTCTTAAAACATCCCTAGTCAGGTGTTATTGAGATTAAGATATCAATTACACATTGAGACTAGTATGCGCTAATTGATGACAGCCGAATGGATATGAGATATCAAATAATCACATAAGTACAAGTAGAGTATCGTGTACTGGATTGACCTGCCATGAAATCACTTCATGGATTGTTATATGAGTGTCATGAGTGATTTTGTTGTGATAATTATGTCTCATCTTTAGACTTGAGGTCATCAAAGATTCCTGCATGAAAGATTGCATACGTTGATATTGTCAAACGTCACTCTTAACTGAGTGGACAATAAATGCATGTATTGAGTATGTCCTAATTTGTGCTGTGGAATGTTGAATGATCAAGATAGGATTTGTCCTTCTTATATAACAAGAGAGTGATGTCTAGCATTCTTGGTTGAGTGAGATTATGAAATGCATGGCCATGCTCGAATAAGTAGATATGAGATAATTATCTTATTCGGTTTAATTAATCTAGTCGGGGCTGAGAATTGAGATATTAAACTTTATGAGTATGACATGTTCCATGACTCTTGTTCAATTATGAATTCCTAGACAAAGAGATTAAGACAAGTTATTTTTTATCATGGAAGGTTTTGTGTTGTCACCGACATTCTCGTTAATCGGATTGCAATAATGTGTTATTAGACACCGCTTATTGTACATGACATTAAATATCTTTAATGTCAAATGCCAATTTACGAGGACCTATTGGGTCACACATTCAGAATGTATTGCTTAATGGATAATTTCTCGTTTGGGACCTAAATGTAATTAGTTAAAGTTGTTTAGGCTAATTCACGAATATGAATAAATCTAAAACATAATTAAATGTTAATTATGTGTTAAATTGTAATTATCTAGGTTCATTGAATCTGGGCAATTCTGTTTTTTTACAGGATTTCTATTAATTAGCTTAGTTTGGATTTTGAATTCTGTCAGTAGTTATGATAGAATTATCTTGATGATTTCTTTACGAAGTCTTCAAGAGTTATTCTAGTTTTGAATGACCAATAATTTTCCATCAGAGTGTCTGCATAGAAAAATTGAGAGTTCAAAGAAATCGAAAAAAATGAGAAACCATATTCATGATTGAATCTAGCAGTTCAATCGTGTTTATTCCTGTTGTTTTGTTCGTGAGACTTACATTGGAAGCGAACGTTCGTGTGACAAAGTAGAGGCAAAGGTTGGAGATTTTCGCTAGTGACTGCAGAAAATAAATTCCGAAGTTCATCTTCTGTTTGATAATCTAAAAAAAATGGTAATGTCAGTACCCTCTCTAGACTCCCTCTGATCGATGCCTAGAGGAGGTCTATTTATGGCCTTCCCTTCACGTAGGGCACTCATTGGCATAATGCCCTAAGATGTGACACCGATGATAATGAATGTTGGCTCGACTATTGCTCGTTCTTGGTTAGGAACCTGACGCAACATTCAGCATGGGAGCTCTTGGGGGAGGCATGATATTCGGTTGCTTCCTTGTCGGTGACACAATCCTACTACAACCACTGTACTGATTTGGCACAAAATCTCTTCGTGCCGAAAATCCCTGATTTTGCATCAAGCTTTTCTCCACGGCTTGTGCCTTCATATGAGTATCTCGACACTATCAATTAAGTGAACAGACAAAGTGTCCTAAATAGATAGCCTTAAACCGTGCAAGTATGTGGTGACCAACCTCGACTCGCCTATATCAAACCGATTTCTTGCCACTAGCAGGTAGAACTCCGTTGTATACTCCTCAATGTTGCTGCTTCCTTGCATCTATCCATGCAATTTTGCATACAAGGCCTACTCATGGTTTGGTGGCAGGAACTCTCCATTCATCTCTTGCTTCAAGGCTGTCCACGACTCAACTAGCTGCCTGCCATCCATGTATCGTTGGTAGTGCTGCAGCCTTATCTTTGAACCAAATGGTGACAAGTGGGATTTGTTTGTCCAAAGGTACCTCCTATAGGCTAAAACATCATCCACCAGCAAAGGTCCAATCTATGTACTTATTTTGGTTCAATCATCAATTGAACTCCGGAATTTCAACTTGAAATCCAGCCTCCCATCTATTCAGATTTACCTCATGATTCGGCTGGTGTTCGTGCTCTGTTGGAGGAATCAAGTCGCGGTGATGTTATTACCCTCTTTGGATCAATAGATCATCAACGTTGCTGACTTGCCTTACTCCAATATCGTTAACACCTCCATGTTCTTGTCGTGGTTGAACAGGATTGGAGCTTCTAACGAAGCCATCATGGATTGCAACACCTCCGTCATTTGTTGTTGTGTGGCTGCAACATCATGAAAAGAAGGTTCTTCGTTGTTTTGTTCCATTCCAAATTTTTTTTTTTGAAATAGGGTTTTCGACAAGAAAAGAATATTTGGTTTTGGTGATGGTGGTGGCAAAAATCAGAGGAAGAAGATCAAAGCTCTTATACAAGTTGATGCAGGATAATTTTCAATTTCCTGTAGCTCTTGAATGATCGACTCAGTTGGAAACAGAATTTGTCCAAGTTGGTTTTCGAAAACTTGATGAAAAGGAAGATTGGATTTTTTCTGTGATCACTCACGAATTAAGCGCAGTTGAATTTTCATTTCAAGGCAATACGAAAATAAAAGAAAACAAGGAAGCAAATTTTAGTACTATTTCGAAAATCAAAGAAAGAATTCGAAAATAACAAAGTCTGATTATAACGAGACCTTAAAACAACTTATATAGGGTGTTAATCCTAAACCTAATAGTAATAGGAAACGTAAAGGGAATAGGAAACGCAAAGGGTGTTAACCGTAAACCTAATAGCAATAGTTAACCCTAAATCTAATAGCAATAGGAAACAAAAAATTAAAAAACCCTAATTCGACTATTAGGCCTAAAGCCGTTTGGACTCGTGGATTGCGGTAGCCTTCACTGGAGTGGGTTTGACTGGTGTGGCCTGTTGATCTGAACTGGTCTGGGCTGGAGCACTCTATGTCTAGAACGGAGTAACTTGTGTTTGAGCCGCAACATCCTTAAGTTGGATTGGTTCGTTGATGTCCTCATCACTTTCTAAGCTACTGCATGAGGATTCAAGTTGGTGACAGCTGGATTACCTTAGAAGGAGAGAAAAAAGTAGCATCAGAATGCTACCTTGCTGAAGGAGAAGTTGAGACCTTGACAGTGTCCTGGCAGGATGATTTCATCTACCTTCTAAAGGAAGATGACAAATCTAGAATCCAAGTAGGTAACAAGGGAGAAAAAGATTTTCTAGAATCCAAGTAGCTAACAAGAATCCAAGCTGGTTGATTCACTTCTAGAGTATTTAAAGGTCTTTGCCTAGCGACCTTCTATCCTCGAAGGCATTGATAGTGAGATAGCCGAACTCAAGGTTGGATTCAAACCAGGAGTCTAGCCAGTGAAACAGAAGGAAAGAACCTTTGCTCCAGAGAGGAATGAAGTCCTAGCTTAAGAAGTCCAAGACCTTCTCGACTCTGGAATCTTAAAAGAGGCCATGTACCCTGAATGGCTCACCAACCCAGTGGTCGTGCTAAAGAAAGAAGGAACACGGAGGATGTGTGTAGACATCACTACACTCAATAAGTATTGCTGAAAAAACTCATACCCACTTCCAAGCATTGACTAGATGGTTGGATACCAATGGCTTTGTTTCCTAGATGCTTATAAAAGGTATCACCAGATTCCAAAGAAGCAGGAGGACATGGAAAAGACCTCATTCATAACTGCGGTCGGGACCTATTGCCACACCAAAATGCCTTTTGGATTGAAGAA
Organism: Parsonsia alboflavescens; assembly: GCA_028571225.1. NCBI lineage: Eukaryota > Viridiplantae > Streptophyta > Magnoliopsida > Gentianales > Apocynaceae > Parsonsia > Parsonsia alboflavescens. The sequence continues at coordinate 17,516 of JAOXNR010028032.1, read as the reverse complement.
TGTGGGGATAGAGTTCCGACGAGCTATGCATAAAGTTTTCAAGCAATAAACTTAGAAGAAACATCGAGGTCTATGTGGGTGACATAGTAGTCTAGTCCAAGACCTCAGACGACTTCATTGAAGATAAGAGATAGACTTTTTAGACATTGAAAGTTGCCCACATGAAACTCAATCTAAAGAAATGCACTTTTGGAGTTTCAATAGGAATGTTTTGGGTTTTATGAAATTAGAGCAAGGTATTGACGCAAATCCTGATAAGATAAAGGCTCTTCTAGACATGGAACCACCTAGAAACATCAAAGAAGTCTAGAGCTTAACAAGAAAGATGGCAACAATGAACCATTTCATAAGCAAAATGGTCAATAATGGAGAAAAGTTCTCCTACATTTTGAAGAAGCCCAAGGACTTCTAGTGGTCGGATAGTTGTCAATCAACTTTTATCAAGTTAAAGGAATTAAATCCTCCACAACTTGTCTCCATGAGGCTTGGAGAAGAACTTCTAATGTACCTCATGGTAACCGAGAAAGTCATTAGCTTGGTACTCTTAGTAGAAAGGTTAGGTTTATAATTTTCAGTTTATATGTAAGTCGTTTATTGCGAGGTCTTGAAATTAGATATCTAGACCTTGAGAAGTTTCTGTTCCTCATTGTTATGACATCAAAGAAGCTCAAGCCCTACTTTAAAGCTTATCCGATTAGCATATTGACAAATTTAACTTTAATGCAAGCTCTAGCAAACCCAAGCCATTAGGCAAGGTGATGAAGTGGTCGCTCGAACTCTTAAGGTATCAAATTGATTTCGAACTAATAGCTGAGCGCTTGCACCCTTGGCCTGGCCACCTATGGGTTGCCTTGGTTGAATCTTCTCCACTCCGGTGATCTTCAAGAGACATTTAGATGACTGCTCTTGCAGTCACTCAAAAACAAACTCGTTTTTTGCCTGATTTTTTTTTTCGGATCCAACCGGCTGTAGAGTAGTACAGATCCAGTTTTTTTTTCTCCAGATCCAGCCTACAATAGAGTAGTACAGATCCAGAAATTTCAGGAAAATAAAATAAAATAATTCACAAAAAATCCTATACCTCTAACCACGAGGTTTATAGAAATATCATTAACTATACATTCTCCTATGCCTCCACTCACGAGGAGTACAAAGAATCTAATTAGAGTCCTTTGAGGCAATAAATAAATAGAAAATATAACATGCATATTTAACCACCCTAAATAAACAAAAAATAGATATCATTCTCATTGTGAGAACATGCTCTGATACCATTTGCAAGAGAAATAAACCTTGAATCTACAGAGAAACGAGATCCTAATCCCATAAGTAAAATCGTTTACATAGAAATGAGAATTGAAACATACCTTTTGTTTGAAACTACATATCTATCTAATTAGTCGATCGAGATTTACAAGACTTAAAGTCTTCTAATCTATTCCCTATGATCAGTCTGGTTGAACAGACGGGAATAGGAAAAGAGGAATCTCTTCTTCTAGAGTGGCGGCTATGGGAAAAATAACAGACGTACTGGAATTTTCTTTTCAGAAAATCACGTCTGTACTAAAAGTAGGGTTTTGAATCAATTAAACCTAATTACCGGAAATAATAGGATATAAATAATCCTAAAATAACCTAATTAGAAGTTGGGCTTCTATGGGCCATAACCCAACAAGCCTCAATATAATTAAATGTCCAATAATTATTTATTGGATCATGGACCCAAAATAATTATCTTGGTCATTTAACTAAAGGACCCTTTATTATTTTTAGTCTAAACCCAACAACAATTAATCTTATGGACCTAAGTCCAAATTAAATATAAGACTAATAAAAATAAATAGCCACTCATTTATTTTGTTTAAGCCCAATCAATAATTAATCTTATGAACCTAAGTCCAAATTAATTTTAAGACTAAATAAAATAAATCCTTTAGAATAAAATTAATTCCTCTTTACTTCCCATTTTAGAATGATATAAAAACACTCATAAACTATAGGGCTAGATTAGAGACCTTAAGACACAATGCTCGAGGCTCCATAAAATGACCAAAATACCCTTGCTACATAATAGCAATATACTTAGTCATTTTAAACATCTTCTATTATCACCATAAGAAGATGATGTACTTCAAGACACATTGTTGTAGAAACAGAAGGCTTGTTGAGATAAATCTCAACCCTTAGTCTTTGACCTACAGGTGTATGGACACATTTACCCTTCTCTGTAACACCCACTATTGAGCATAGGTCTGGTGTACTATCATCTTACTCAATAGCATCTACCATCCTTTGGTATCTAGTTCAATCTGTTAATTCACATTGAATATTGAATAGAAGAATATTCAATACTATATTAAATAGTACTACCGAGGCCTTGGATTCTATGAATTAACTTGAACAATCCACAAAGGGGCAATTAACCCATCTCAATAGAGACATGGCATAGAGACCATATTGTATAGGTCTGTCTTAACTAACTATATCAATATACCTAACATGAAAGGCTATTGATCTCGTACAAAAGAAACCTCACCTATATCATATTAAGGCACATTAACCTAGCATCGTCGGACCACCAACCCATACTCATGTCGTGGGGTTGTGTCTATGCAGTAGCTACAATGACATTAGTTCTCTTTTCTTTGATAGTACATTTAGAAAACTGTCATTGTGTGGTCCTGTTCTACACATTCAAAATGTGCTAACACATGTAGTCCAAGCTCACTACCCAATGACTAAAGGTAAGTCATCCTACTTAAAGGAGATTAATGTGTTATGACCTTTATTCAATGGAACGCCCAATTCCATTAAACGGTCAAAAACAATTTCCTTATGATTTAAACTTTCAGTGATCCATACCTTACTATGCTGAACGTCTCAGCACCTAGGTCACCTATTTAAATCAAGTTGAACCTTATTGTATGAAAAATATATGCACAGAAATAATTCAAACAATACCTCAGTTTTATTAAATAAAAAATTACAGAAAATTGGTAGTCTTTTTGGATATAAATCCCAACACAAACTCCTCATGATTTTCTTTTGCACTCTTGGAGCCTTGAGTAAGAGTTCTTAATTCCTCATCTTTATAGAGGTGGCTTGTCACAAATCTCTCCCTCATTCTAGTTTTCAACTCTTTCCATGTTGAAATTGTTGGCTCCCATTTATCAATGACTGTCCTCTTTATTTTCATTTGCAATCAATTCCAATAAGTTAGAGCATAGTATTTGAGGCTCTTAACAATCAATTGCATCTTCTCTTCTTCCAAGTTGTCATGGTTGATAAGCACACGTTTCATTTCCCACTCCCAAGTAAGATAACTTTTAGGATCATTCAAACCATAGAACGGTGGAATGGTCAATGGCTCCCAACACCTCTTTAATAGCCTTCATTGTTCCCATATTGGCCTCTCTTCTTGGTGAAAGTAGTCTTCATCGTCATACATTGCATAGAGGAGTTAGAGGTTCAAGTTAGTACAATGACCTAGGATGTTTTTCAATCATCAACCATTGTCTTGATGTTGGTAGACATATTAACACCCCAGCCAAAGTGATGAGAAGCCCTAGAGTAGTTGTTCAAGAACATCAGAGATCCTATGACAAACAAAGAACAAGTTTGATCCAAAAGGATTCTTGAATATGATTAATTCATGTTTGTGGAATTCTCTTTGAAAGGCAAAGGAAGAGAGTATTTATAGTTCTAACACCATAAAATAACCTAACAATTTGTGGGTAGGGTAATTAGATGTGATTACAATTAAAACATATAAAAAATGACAAGAACAAAGCATTAGAAGTCAAGGAAAATAGCAATACGATTCGTTGGCCCGGTGCTTATCCAGCACCAAATGGTGCTTTGGATAGCCATTGGAATGGCACCCAAATTGTGCAGTAGCTGATCCGGCACTGGATTGGCCTTGTCAAGTGCCGGATTCTCTATAATTCCAGCTATGCTTCTTCTTCTTTCTCCATTTGTTCCATGCCTTGTCTTGCCGTTAATTTTCTCTCTTTGTAGACTAAAACTTGGGTCATGTTGGCACATGTCCAAGCCTTCAAACTCTTCGAGTGAGTCCTCTAATTTGATTATAGTCCAAGGAGTTTTCAATTGGTCTTCATTTACAAGTTTAACTTTGTGAAACATGGCATCGTCTTCAAGTTGTTCTTCCTTGATTTGCATCAATGTCATCTTTGTCTTCTTAGTCTTCAAAGTATCATTCTTATACGTGAAATATAAGTCTTTATGCATATAAATTAACTTCTCCATCTTGTAAATCTTCAATGCATTCATTGAAGCTCCATCTTCTTTAGAATTGAACTTGAATCTTCTCATCTCCTCGTTTAGTAGCTTCCATGAGTTCTCCAATGTCTCAATAGCTCCTTGTTGTCCATCATTCCCTTAGAAGAACTAGGTAGAGATTCTCCTCCTCTAGTCATGCTTTACCTAAAAATAAACAAAAAAAACAAGGGAATATTGAACCTCACTTGTCAATTGTGTATCACACCTTCGATTGGCTCTTTCAAATGCCTCATGATACTCTTTTACACACTTGGAGCCTTGAGTAAGAGTTTTTAACTCCTCAACTCCGTAGAGGTGGCTTGTCGCGAATCTCTCCCTCATTCTAGTTTTCAAGTCTTTCCATGTAGAAATGGGTGGCTCCCATTTATCAACGGCTATCCTCTTTGTTCTCATTTGCAATAGATTTCAATAGGTTAAAGCATAGTTCTTAGGATTCTCGACAATCAATTTCATCTTCTCTTCTTCCAACTTGTCATGATTGTTAAGCACGCGTTCCGCTTCCAACTCCCAATTAAGATAATATTTAGGAGGATTCAAACCATAGAAAGGTGGAATGGTCATATAATGGCTCCCAACACCTCTTTCATAGCCTCCTTTCTTAACATATCTCCTTGGCCTCTCTTCTTGGTCAATGTAGTCTTCATTGTCATACGTCGCATAGAGGAGTTAGAGGTTCAAGTTAGTACATTGACCTATGATGTTTTTCAGTCATCAACTATTGTCTTAATGTTGGTGGACAAATCAACACCCCAACCAAAGTGATGAGAAGCCCCAGAGTAGTTGTTCAAGAACCTATGAAGAACAATGATGAAAGAACAAGTTAGATCCAAAAGGATTCTTTGAATTTGATTAACTCATGTTTGTGGAATTCTCTTTGAAAGACAAAGGAAGAGAGTATTTATAGTTCTAAACACCAAAAATAATCTAACAATTCGTGGGTAGGGTAATTAGACATGATTACAATTAAAACATTTTAAAAATAACAAGAAGAAAGCATTAAAAGTCAAAGAAAACAGCATTATGGTTGGTTGACACTATGCCTGTCCAGCACCGAATGGTGCTACAAATGGCCACCAAAACGGCTCCCAAATTGTGCAGCAGCTGTTCCGGCACCGAATGGACCTTGTAAAGTGCTAGATCCGTATAATTCCAACTATGCTTCTTCTTCTTTCTAAATTTGTTCCATGCCTTGTCTTGCCTTCAATTTTCACTTTTGTAGACTAGTCACATTTCCAAGCCTGCAAACTCTTCAGACTACCCACGAATAGCCATTGGAACAACACTCAAATTTTGTAGCAGCTGATCTTGCACCGGATGGACTATGTCAGACTACCCACGAATTGCTAGGTTATTTTAGTTTTTTAGAACTACAAGTACTCTCTTCCTTTGTCTTTCAAAGAGATTCCACAAAGAAGAATTAATGAAATTCAAGAATCCTTTTGGATCAAACTTGTTGTTTCATGACTGTTCTTCATAGGATCTTATATGTTCATGAATAGCTACTCAAGGCACTTTGGTTACGGTGTTGATTTGTCTACCAATATCAAGAAAATGGTGATGATTGAAAATCATAATAGATCATGGTACTACCATGAGCCTCTAACTCCTCTATGCGATGTATGATGATGAAGAATACTTTGACCAAGAAGGGAGGCCGAGGAGATACGGGAAGAAAGGAGGCTATAAAAGTGATGTTGGGAGCCATTAGATGACCATTCCACCTTTCTATGGTTTGAATAATCCAAACTCTTATCTTACTTGGGAGTGAGAAGTGGAACTTGTGCTTAACAATCATGAAATGTTGGAAGAAAAGAAGATGAAATTGAATGTCGAGAGTCTTAAGGACTATGCTTTAACCTATTTTAAATCTATAGCAAATGAGAACAAAGAGGATAGCCGTTGATAAATGGAGCCACACATTTCTACATGGAAAGACTTGAAAAGTAGAATGAGGGAGAGATTTGCGACAAGCCACCTCCACAAAGATGAGGAATTAAGAACTCTTACTCAAGGCTCCAAGAGTGTGAAAGAGTATCATGAGGAGTTTGAAAGAGCCAATCAAAGGTGTGATACACGAGTGACAAGTGAGGTTCAATATTCCCCTACCTTTTCTTGTAGGTAAATCATGACTAGAGGAGGAGAATCTCTACCTAGTTCTTCTAAGGGAATGATGGATATCAAGGAGCTATCAAGACATTGGAGAACTCTTGGAACTCTTGGTAGCAATTCGATAGAGATCTCCTCCTCTAGTCATCATTTACTAACCAAAAGAACAAGAAAAAATGATGAAAAAAGTGAACCTCACTTGTCACTCGTGTATCACACCTTCCATTGGCTCTTTCAAACTCCTCATGATACTCTTTTACATTCTTGGGGCCTTGAGTAAGAGTTCTTAATTCCACATATTCGTAGAGGTGGCTTGCCACAAATCTCTTCCTCATTTTAGTGTTCAAGTCTTTCCATGTAGAAATGGTTGGCTCCCATTTATCAATGGCTATACTCTTTGTTCTCATTTGCAATTGATTCTAATAGGTAAAAGCATAGTCCTTAACATTCTCAATAATCAATTTTATATTCTCTTCTCTTCTTCAAACTTGTCAAGATTGTCAAGCACACGTGCCACTTCCCACTCCCAATTAAGAAAAAATTTAGGATGATTCAAACCATAGAAAGGTGGAATGGACATGTAATGGCTCCCAACACCTCTTTCATAGCCTCTTTTCTTCCCATATCTCCTTAGCCTCTCTTCTTGGTCAAAGTAGTCTTCATCATCATACATTGCATAGAGGACTTAGAGGTTCAAGTTAGTACAATGACTTATGATGTTTTTAATCATCAACCATTGTCTTGATGTTGGTAGACAAATCAACACATGCAAAGCCCTAGAGTAGTTGTTCAAGAACATAAGAGATCCCATGAAGAACAAAGAACAAGTTTGATCCAAAAGGATTCTTGAATTTGATTAATTCATGTTTGTGGAATTCTCTTTGAAAGACAAAGGAAAAGAGTATTTATAGTTATAATAAAATAACCTAACAATTCGTGGATATGGTAATTAGACATGATTATAATTAAAACATATAAAAAATAACAAGAAGAAAGCGTTAAAAGTCAAAGAAAACAGCATCGTGGTTGGTTGGCCCGGTGCCTGTCTCACGCCGGATGGTGCTCCGAATGGCCACTAGAATGGCTCCCAAATTGTGCAGCAGTTGTTCCAGCACTCGATGCATCTTGTCAGGCACCGGATTCGCTATTATTCCAGCTTTGCTTCTTCTTCTTTCTCCCTTTGTTCCATGCTTTGTCTTACCTTCAATTTTAACTCTTTGTAGACTAAAACTTGGGTCTTCTAGGTACTTTTCCAAGCCTTCAGACTCTTCAAATGAGTCCTCCAATTTGATCATAGTCCAAGGCTTTTAAAATTTTTATATATTTGCAAGTTTAACTTCGTGAAACATGGCATCGTCTTCAAGTTGTTTTTCCTTGATTTGCATCAATGTCATCTTTGGCATCTTAGTCCTCAAAGAGTCATTCTTATTCCTGAAGTATGAATCTTTCTATGCATGAATCCACTTCTTCACCTTGTAAATCTTGAATCCAATCATTGAATCTCTCCTTCAAGCTCCATCTTTTTTAGAATTGAACTTGAATCTTCTCATCTCTTCATTTGGTAGCTTCCAAGAGTTCTCCACTGTCTTTATAGCACCTTGATATCCATCATTCCCTTAGAAGAACTTGGTAGAGATTCTCCTTCTCTAGTCATGATTTACCAACAAAAAGAACAAGAAAGAATAGGGGAGAATTGAACCACACTTGTCACTCGGTATCACACCTTCCATTGGCTCTTTCAAACTCCTTATGATACTCTTTTACAGTCTTGGATCCTTGAGTAAGAGTTATTAATTCCACATCTTCATAGAGGTGGCTTGTCACAAATCTGTCCCTCATTCTAGTTTTCAAGTCTTTCCATGTAGAAATGGTTTACTCCTATTTATCAATGGCTATCCTCTTTATTCTCATTAGCAATTGATTTCCAATAGTTTAAAGCATAGTCTCTAAGACTCTCAATAATCAATTTCATCTTCTCTTTTTCCACCTTGTCATGATTGTTAAGCACACGTTCCACTTCCCACTTCCGAGTGAAATAACATTTGGGATGATTCAAACCATTGAAAGGTGGAATCGTCATATAATGACTCCCAACACCTCTTTCATAGCCTGCTTTCTTCCCATATCTCGTTGGCCTCTCTTCTTGGTCAAAGTAGTCTTCATCATCATACATCGCATAGAGGAGTTAGAGGTTCTTGTTAGTACAATGGCCTATGATTTTTCAGTCATCAACGATTGTGTTGACGCTGATAAAGAAATTAACTCCCCAACCAAAGTGATGAGATGCCCTCGAGTAGTTGTTCAAGAACCTATGAGATCTTATGAAAAGCACTCATGAAAGAACATGTTTGATCCAAAAGGTTTCTTGAATTTGATTAATTCATGTTTGTAGAATTCTCTTTGAAGGACAAAGGAAGAGAGTACTTATAGTTCTAAAACCCTAAAATATTCTAACAATTAGTGGGTAGGGTAATTAGACATGATTACAATTAAAACATATCAAAAAATAACAAGAAGAAAGCATTAAAAGTCAAAGAAAACAACAATATGGTTAGCTGGCCCGATGCCGGATGGTGCTCCGGATAATGCATTGGATGGCCACTGGGACGACACCTAAATTGTGCAGTAGCTGATCAGGCACCAGATGGACTTTGTTAGGCTTCGGATTCCCTATAATTCCAGCTCTGCTTCTTCTTCTTTCTCCCTTTGTTCCATGCCTTGTCTTGCCTTCAATTTTCATTCTTTGTAGACTAGAGCTAGGGTCTTCTAGGCACATTTCTGAGCCTTCAAACTCTTCGAATGAGTCCTCCAATTTGATTATAATCCAAGGCTCTTCAAATTGGTGTTCATCTACAAGTTTAACTTCATGAAACATGGCATTGTCTTCAAGTTGTTCTTCCTTGATTTGCATCAATGTCATCTTTGTCTTCTTAATCTTCTAGGTATCCTTCTTATACCTGAGGTATAAGTCTTTATATGCCTAAATCAACTTCTTCATCTTGTACATCTTCCATCCATTCATTGAATCTCCCCTTGAAGCTCCATCTTCTTTAGAATTGAACTTGAATCTTCTCATCTCCTCTTTTGGTAGCTTCCATGAGTTCTCCAATGTCTTGATAGCTCCTTGATATCCATCAAATAGGGACCAAAACGGGTAGCAATGACCTGCTCCTGTAGACCAGTTGGTGAAGGTGGCCAGTATTTCAATGTTTGAGCAGCAAACTAAAGCTTTTCAAGCCATCTTTCACTGGCGTAGGCTTTGACTAGCGTCGGTTATATGCTTTGATTGATGCCTTTTCTCCATCAAACACGTGATTTCAAGCTTGCTTCTTCCTCTTCTTTGGATCTTCACTTCATGGCTTGTTTAGGCTTGATCTTGGAACCATATTTGATGTGTTTTCAAGCCTAAATTTGAAGTATAAATCCTCGTATAGGTACTTCCATCCAAACTTGTAATCTTCAAAGTTATTCTCATGATCTTTAAATGCAACTTTCGAAGCTAACAAGAACTTCTTCTTGATTGAAGCATCAACCACATACTTAAAACATAAGTTCTTGTAATTGCACATTAATCTATTCATCTTGATACTCTTCATTCCATTCTTTCAGTTCCTTCTTGTAGCTCCATCTTTATGGTTGAACTTGAAGTGTAGAATCTTATATTTGAAGTCAAGTAACTTGGATCTTCTATTCTCCTCATATGATAGCTTCCATAAGTTCTTCAATTCCAAGGTTACTCCTTCATATCCATCATTCCCCCTCACCTCAAAACGATTTGTTCTAGAATCTCGAAGTCCTACATAGAGAAGAGAATGATCACACACATTAATGGAACAATCAAAAGAATACTTACTAATTAATCTAATACTCTCATAGGCTTGAGAAGTGCTATCCTCCATGGAAGTTTTAACATGAAAATGTCTTACCAATCCTTCCTTCATAGATGGTGGTGTCTCTTTAATTGACATGTATTCCTTCTCACCTACAACAAACATATTAGAAAGAAACAATGTAGGCATGGAACACTATTCATTGTAAGCTCCAAGAATACAAAATTTTATCAATCAAGGCACAAACCATGAGTCCCAAAAGTTGATTTCCCCATAAAGCATGATATAAAAGAATTTCACATCTTGAATTCATTCATAATAAGCTCAAGAGACATTTCCTTATCGTGTATGCACATGTCCTCCATCAAAAACATCAAGCATATGTGTGAATAAATAAGAAAATAGCTTTCGTCCTAAAACATGCTTTCAAAACAATTTATCCAAGATTCTAGAACTATCGTATCTCACAAAATCATCTTCATGATTCTCAAGATTCAACAACTCAAAGAATTTATCATGCTTGAAACAATCAAGAGTACATGTGATACCTATTCTAAGAATATTATCATGAACATCATAAACTTTGAATCTAAGAATCATAAGAAGAAACAAAATCCATACATTCATGTTGCTATAAAGATCATGAAGCTTCACAACTTCAACTAATGTAAACACCTCAACATGAAATGTTTCATCACCAAAAATCTCCAATGAGCATTCATTCCCAACAAGGACTTAATTTCTCCTCATAAGAATCACAATGAAGTACATCTCAATGAAGATAAAAAAAAACTTGGGATCAACAGTGAGTGCGTAAATTAGACAAAAAAGTTACAAGTTGTTACCAAGAATCTTAATATCAAAGATCCGCAAAACTCTATTGTCCAAGACACACTTAGAAATTCCACTCATGTATATCTCAATGACATGTCTCCTCATGTAAGTTAAGCAATTCAGCGCATAAGAATATAAATCCAACTTATCCGCATGAAAATCAATGGACAACAGGTCATAAATAGAATTTATAGGCATAAACCAAGTATCTTCTCCTAGCAAAGAGTCAACATGCTCATAGAATTCAATAAAGTCAACTTGTTTACTAAGATAAAGCATAGTATCACAAGCATGCTCTTTCACAAAAGATTCCTTAACAAGCTCAAGATCTAGCATAACATTCAAAAAGCATTGAGAAATGTACAACTCACTTCCAGTAGTCAAGAGATCTGTATGCTTGCAAGAATTAATTAGCACAACTTTTTCACATATACCATAAGCATTTACAAGGTCATATTTAGCCTTAGAAAACATATTTTCATGCTCAAAATTCAACAATCTATCACTAAGTGTAGATATAAGACTGTACCACTTTAAGATTGTACTCATCATCTTGTTGTCCTTGCCTTCCTTCAACTTGTTTGGGGCTTCAAAACCTGGAATTTTGGCACAAGAGCACTAGAAAAAGAGTGGTCATAAATGGGTATAAAAATCAAATTCTCTTTACTCCTTACTAAAGCACTCAGATTCCTTTTTTTTTTTTTTTTTTTTTTTTTAATAAGAGCTCTCTTTTTCTTCACTCATTTCCTTTCTCTTCATGACACTCAATTTTTTTTATCTCACTCTCATGTTCTCCATTAAACTCGCTCTCATTCTTCTTCATATTCTCTTGTCTCTCAAGTTCTTTTTCCCTCTCATGCTCTTCTTTTGTCATTCTATCTTCATGGGACACTTTTTCACAATTGGAGTTTTTTCTTTTATTTCATGGGATACTTTTTGTTCATATTTAACTTGTACATTTGGAGCTTGCAATTCAACAAGTGTCGCATGATCATTTTCTCCCTTAACTTCACATGAGAACTCTTGGACTTGATCATTTCCAACAATTTCTTAAAAACCTATTTCAGCTTTCATTTCTTTGGTAATTGAGGTGTCTTCCTTTTAGGCTCCAAGCTCTCAAATGTTGGCCATTTTGAAATATCATGTCCATGTTCATTGCACTTGAAGCACTTGGGGCATTCCTTTCTAGGAAGTTGTGCTAGTGTCTTTTTCCTTTCTCCATGAGTCACCTTTAACTTTTCCATTTGAGGTTTTGGATCCTCTTCTCTTAGATTTACACTTTGCACTTTCATCGATAAAGAGATAATATGATGTTAGCTCTCATACGAGCTCCTTCCATTGGACAATTATCTTTCATCCTCCTTTTTCGGTGGTGTTTCATTCCTCATATGTCTTCTATGTCTCAATGGTTCACCATGTTCATTGTAGTAAGAATAAGAATCTCCATCCCTTCTTATCCCCCTTGAGCTTCTTTTAACTTCATGGTCACAATAGCTTTCATCAATTCCATTTGCTCATGTCTTGTTCTAGGTAGACTCCGTTGATATTGTCTTTTATCAACTCCCTTGTATGGCATATACTCTTCGGAAGAACTTGGTTGATATTCATCTCCCATTCCTCCTTGCTGCATTTAGATTGGAGCTCATCTACCCTTCTTTCAAAGTTTTCAACTCTTGAGTTCAAGTCCTTTCTCATCTCATTCATGTTGTTTGAGATTTCACTTGTCATTTGCCCCATTCGTTCCATGAAAGTGTTCCAACAAGTTTTCATGTCATTCCTTTCAACTTGTGACGAAGAAGTTGCTCTTCTTGTAATGTTGTACCTACAAAGAAAGAAACAAAAAAATAAATAAATGGAATATGTATGTGCCCTCACCTTCTCTCGTGTATCTCTCTCAATCAAAGGCTTTTAATCACTCTAATGAGCTCTCCCCTTTTGCATTTTTTAACCCTGGCACTTCTTTCAAGTTCTTACTTAACTCACAAGAGCAATGCAAACAACTTAGGCAAGAATACCAAATGATCCACACAACTCAATTAATTAGTCAATTAAAGATCACCAAACAAGAACCAAAGAGTATAGAGTTTCAAAGAGATAGGTGAATCAACTCAAAGCAAATGATAAGACACTTAGAATTCCCAGAAAATGATAAAAGGCATATTATCAAACACCTTGAGGTCAAAGATTATGATCTCAAAAATTGATATGTATTTCAATATTTTAAAGCCTTTGATCTCAAATAGGCACAAACAATAGGCAATTCAATTCCAATTGATCAAAAATTCAATCTCTACCCAACAATAGTTTAGTAGCACAAGAGATTTCAACCTGAATTCACAATGATTATTTTGCTTTCGTCACTTTTGTGTGCAAAATTTTCAAAAGCCCTGTTTTTTGATCCTATTGATCTTTCTTTTTTTGAGTTTTCTTTTAGTTGAGATGGAAGATAGATGTAGATTCACCAAACAAATAGAATTAGCCCTTAATTTTTGTCCTTAGCTTAATTCCCAAAATCACAAAGAGATCACAAGAAGAAACTAAGATACATGTAGAGGAACAAAACAAAAATCAATAGAAGATCATAGGATTTCAAGGAAGCAATATGATCTTAACACTTAAAACAAGAAAGCAAGTAAAGATAGGCAAACATTCTAACGAAAACCTTAGCTTTGATACCAAAATATGATGTGATATTCATAATGAAATTTATTAGGGTTCATGTTCTTCAAAACCCATCAATGAATTTGTAGGACTCATCATAAAGTTCAAAACTGATTAGATTAACCTTTTTTTAGAACCAATATCTTGATTTGGTAGACTAATCTATACCTTAACCCAAAGTAATTGATTGCCCTAAATGTAGCAGAACCCTAGGAAGAGCTCATAAGAACACCCGTAAAAGACCAAGTTTGATCTTGGAAATTCATTCACTCAAGTTTTTTATGTTTGTAGGAAAGTTTTTTGTCAACTATTACAATAAGAGACTATTTATTGTCTAACATGTAAGAAACCCTAATCAAATTCTTGAAATGGTCAAGGGTCCTTAATAACAATTTAAAATAGGCCAAATGACCAAAGAAAAGTAAAAAAAAAATCAAGTTAAACCTTCCAAAATGGGTCACGATTGCATTAGGGACCAAATTGAAAGCTCAGGGACTAAAACAAGTAGGAGTGATCTGCTCTTGTAGGCCAACCAATGAAGGTGCTAGTACTTCTTTGTTTCAGACGCAAACTGAAGCTTTTCAAGCCATCTTTCAACAGTGCTTGAGTATTGTTTGACACGCATCAGTTGATGCCTTTTCTCCTTCAAACACTTGATTTCAAGCTTGTTTCTTCCTCCTCTTTGGAGCTTCACTTCAGGCTTGTTAAGGCTTGATCTTGGATGCATCTTTGATGTTTCTTCAAGCCTCTTCTACTCATGTTTTCCAACCTAAACTTGAAGTACAAATCCTTATATAAAAACTTCCATCCATGCTTGTAATCTTCAAAGTTATTCTTATGATCTTCCAAGGCAACTTTCAAAGTTAACAAGAACTTCTTCTTAATTGAAGCATCAATCTTATATAAGTTCTTGTATTTGCACATCATCTCTTCATTCAATTCTTTGAGTTCCCTCTTGTAGCTCCATCTTTGTGGTTGAACTTGAAGTGTAGAACCTTATATTTGAAGCCAAGTAATGTTAATCTTCTATTCTCCTCATATGATAGCTTCCATGAGTTCTTTAATTCCAAGGTTGTTCCTTGAAAGCCATCAGTTTCAATAAACATATATTTAATGCTTCATGCATGCAAGTTTCAGGAATAAACCTTTGAACTCTATGTCATGTTTATTTAAATAACTAGTTTCTATTAGTAGAACATAAGTTGTATTCTATGCTTCATTTATTAACTTTATCATAATCCTTTAAGTTGCTAATGCATAGAGGAAATGAAGGTCAAATTTCCTTTATCTCATTACATGTTCTTCTTGGTACTTCAGCTGCAACTTGTCCATCATTGTTAACTATATTGTTAACTTAGTAAATAAACTTATTGGGAATTCCAGGTTTAAATGTGAAGGTTCATTAGAAATTACGTGCTGTTTATTAACAAATTCACAACTAATGTTTTGCTAAATATTATAACATAGGAATGATGCGAAGGTAGTGGATTGATCAAACTGATTTTTTTTGTCAAAAAAGTATGACTCAGGGTTAGATGTCTTTTTAAAATTTGCAACAAAGGACCAAATTGAAGGGACAAAAATACCTTGTCCTTGCACTCGGTGTCACAATAGGTGTTTTAAGATTACATTAGAAGTCAAACAACACTACAAGATGTGGGGTTTCTTCTGATGATATAAAAACTGGCATTGCCACGATGAAAAATTCGTGGCTGTAGAAGAGGATGCCAGTATGTGAGGAATTTGCACCTGTAGTTGATGCTATGGCTGGCATGGTGCATGATGTAATTGGATTTGATGCAGGTTCAACTGGTAGTGAAGCACAGGAGGACATCAACCTTGTGTTGTGTCTTCGGGATCAATTCAAGGTCCCATTGTTGTCAAATGTGGATGATTTTCTTCCCTGCCCTTTCTCATGAGGTTATTGCATATTAAGGTGTTAGATGGGTGGTCAAACAAGTCAATAGACATGTTATTCGAACTTTTAAGCGATGCCTTCAGTGCAGTATTGTGAATTTGCCAAAAAAATTATTACGAGGCCGCCAAGATCACTAATGTATTAGGAATGGATTGCTATTCCTGGGATGTAGGCCTAAATAATTGCATGATCTATAAGGGAGCAAATCAAGGTCTTGTTGAGCATGAAGTGTGCAAAGCTTCACGATACACTAAGGATGGGGGAAAAATTGCATGCAAATATGAGAGATATTTTCCCTTTATGCCATGATTAAATAGTCTATTCATATCCATAAAAACGGCATCTCTTATGCTATGGCATGAGGAAAGAAGGGTTAAGGATGGGGTTTATAGGCATCCAGCTAATTCTAGGGCTTCAAAAAGCCTTTATTAGCTTAATCCTTTGTTTGGTAAGGAATTCCAGAATGTTCATCTTTTCCTCTCCACAGATGGATTTAGTCCTTTCTCAAATATGAATATTCCTCACTATACTTGCCTTGTACTGTTGGTGATATATAATTTGCCACCATGGTTGTGCATGAAGCAACCGTATTTTATTCTATCAACATTGATTGATGGTCCAAAATCTCCGAGAAAATAGAATTGATTTGTACACGCAACCTCTTATAGATGAGTTGAAGTAATTATGGGAAAATGGTGTGATGACAGATTCCATGGCAAGGGAAATGTTTTGTATACATGCTGCTTTGTTTTGGACTATAAGTGATTTCTTGGCTTATGGAAATCTAGTAGGATATTCTGTGCATAATGACACGGCATGCCGGGTTTGTGGTGTGAATTGTTTTAGCTACCGCCTCCCCAATAGTGGGAAGTATTGTTTCTTTTACCATCGTCGATTCTTGCAACCGAGTCATTGGTTGCGTAATGATAAAATGTCATTCCATGGTGGGCAAGAAATCAAAGCAGCACCTAGGAGATTCTCTGGAGTGCAAATTTTGCAGCAACTTGAAAACTGTGTGACTGAATACACTGGGGAAGTTGTGAGGAAGAGAAGCAGGGCTGAATTTGAGAAAAATCTGGCATAAACAGTTACAATTGGAAGAAGGGGAGTACATTCTGGGAGTTGCCATATTGGAGTACGAACCTGATGAGACATAACTTGGATGCAATGCATATTGAGAAGAACTTTTGCAATAACCTGTTGTATACAATTTTGGGTGATAGACATGGGACAAAAGACACACTCAAATCTCATTAATATCTAGAGCTTATTAATATGAAAAAGACACTTCATCCCATTTTGAAACCATTTGGGACTGGTTATGTGTTTCCCCCAGCACCATATACAATTTGTCAATCCGAGGTTATAAATTTTTAGTTGTATTGAAGGATTTGCAAGTGCCCGGTGGATATTGGTCTAATATTTCAAAGTGCATTAATTTGAAAAGGAAGACAATGGGTGGCTTGAAATCTCATGATAGCTATATATTTTTAAAATAGCTTGTTCCTCTGGCAGCTCAGACAACTATGCCTAAGAATGTTGTCAGGCTATTAATTGAAATAGTGGAGTGTTTTAGGCAACTTTGTCAAAAGAGTAACACCGAGCAATTCCTAGAATAACTTTAGGACTGATTTATTGCAACTCTATGTCTATTTGAAAAGACATTCATTCTTGGCTTTTTCGATATCATGGAATATCTACCTATTGACCTAGTCGAGGAAGCTCTTCTTGCGGGACCAGTACAATGTAGATGGAGGTTTCGCATCTAGAGTTGATTTCACCTTTCTTCCTTATTGATGGAGATCAAGGAGCATACATGGCATGGGGTAATTCATGGAAGCTACCAAATGAGGAGATGAGAAGATTCA
>JAOXNR010028011.1:0-23582 GCA_028571225.1 Parsonsia alboflavescens | reverse complement strand
TGGTTTTATTTAAACTGAGATTCAATTCCTTGTGGGTTCAACCCTACTTGCCCTAACTGCATTAGTTTTGGTAGATAGGTTTAATTTGTTCGTGTTACGATGCACGGTCATAAAGTAACCAACATTGACGAAAGTTACACAACAATTAGCAGAAAGAAGCAATTTACTTATAGAAATCAAGTTGAAACAGAAATCTGTAACAAAAAGAACATCATAAAGAACAAGTGAAGAATTTAGTTTAACAACCCCTTTGTGAGTCACATTGGTTTTAGAACCATTAGGTAATTGAAAGAAAACTTCGGAAACATTAATCAAAGAGGTAAAGAATGCAAGGTTACTATAGTACTGACATTACTGATCGGATGTATAAACAAAGATGCTTACCAGAGATGCTTGAAGATATCCCAAGATCTTAAAGATAAACAAAGATGCCTACCACCTGAAGAAGGCAAATTATCAGATGTATGAAGACCCCCAGCTACTATAGGATTGATATTACTGATCGGTAAGGAATTGCTACCACCTGCATCAGAGTTAGACAAATTTGCATGTGAGTTAAGTAATTGGAGTAAGCCTTGATACAAATCAAGAGTGAATTTACAGTTATTCATAGTGTTCACTTCAGTTCTCTCCGCCTTGTATTCAATGAAATTATTTTGTTCATTCACACCATCGTCATCACTTCAAGTATAAACCAAATTGACTCCAATTACATTGTTCCTTATCTTGAAATTTCTAGGAAACTCATGCTTTTAATAACATCTTTTTTACAAAATGTCCATCTCTCCCACAATAGGTGCAATGCCACCTTTTCTGACTTCTAGAACCAATCCTCTTAGCATTACTTGTAACAAACTTATTATCATTAGAACTAACAGTCCTATTACTAAACACTTGCACCTGGTCTCGATTTAACTACATCTCAATATTGATTGCCATGTTATATATAGTTGATAAGTTGGGAAAAGTAACCATACACATCACTTGATTTTTCATATATGAGAATCCTTCATTTAATCCTTTTATGAACTTCATGACTTGATCAAATTCAACATTGGTTTGTAATTGTTTCAACAAGCCACACTTGCATTGCGGTTCACATTTGCATGTAGGAGGTAGTCTCAACTCAAGTAATTCTTCCCACAGAATTCTCAAATTAGTGTAGAAATCAACAACCGGACAAAACTTCCCTGTTTCATATTATAGATTTCTTCTATCAATTTTGAGACTCTAAAAACATCTTTAGAGGCACATCTTTCATATAGTTCAATCCATATATCTCTAGATGTCTTAAGAAATGAGATGCTCTATTCAATATCACTAGGAACGGAGCTAAGAATCCAACTGATTACCATTGAATCCACTAATCATATTCGTCATCTCCAATTGGTGACTTCGGTATGCTTTCATCAACAAAACCAAACTTCTTCTTGGTTACCAAGCTGATCTTCATGGATCTAGATCATGTTTGGTAATTTGAACTAGTTAGGGGCGATTTCACCAACCACTACAAGAAATGTGGCATTTTCTGGCGATTCAAAAAATTACTAGGAAATTACATTTTGTGACTGATTTTTCTCACTTTTTTGGCAAACATGGAGACTGTTGGAAAAGGAAGGAGTTTTTTGGCTATCTGAATTAAATTTTATAGCTCCCAAAGGGGCTGATGAAAAAATAAATTGTTTTCAAGCCTTTATTTATTTATTTCTTTTTTTTACAATTTCAAAAACTACCAGAAAATACAAAATAGGTGACCAATCTCACATTACTTCCTAAACCACTTGTAAGTGAATTTATTTTTTATATAAATCCATGAGTTCATAAGATCAAGTAAATAATCATTGGTTTTGTCAATAATTTTATTACTTTGATTAATTTAATCATTAACATAAATAATATATTTTTATATTTATTAAATAATTAAAGAGCTTTTCTCCAAAATGGTCCCATGTATTTGGGGTCAAAATATTATTGGATCCCTTATGTTTTTGTTTCAACAATTTTTCAAAAGGATAGCCCTGATAATGTTTTAATATTTAATATTTAATTTAAAAGCCCCTTTTTTAAAAAAAATTTATAACTAAGGCTAAAATTGGTACATTTACATATATTAAATTTTTTATTTTAAAAAATATTACAAGTAATTTTCAATAATAATTATAATAATAATAATAATTTCGGTCCACAAGGGTCAAAATCGAAACATAGGAAGTCAAGATTAAAACTCAAAGGGTCAAAACCCCAAATCCTCTAGAAACCCTAGAACCCTTTTTTTTTATATTGAGTTAATTTGTAATGGAATTTTTTAAAAGTTAATTTTTTTATGAAATTTTTTTGGCAATATTTTTTAAGTTGTTTTTTTTTGAATATTTTTTATGGAATTTTTTACATTTAATATTTTAAAAGAATTTTATGCTTAGCCCTCAAGTTTTTTTAAATTGAATGTTTTCTTTTTTATTATAATTATAAAAAAATTTAAAGAAACTTTATAATTTTTCTTTTTATAATCTTTTCTTTTTCCAAATTTTTTTGTTATAGAATTAACATACAATAGAGTTTAAGAATATAATATATAATTTACATTTACATTTAATTTAATATTTACAATATTTAGATATGGGTTCTTGATGATTGTGAATGTTTTTTAAAACGATGTATTTGCCCTCACTAATTAGTCATGTGTCCAACCAATGTGATCTACTTTGAGAATGACTGGATAAGGAGTGTTTGGACCATTACATCAGTTCGTAAATTCATGAGTGACTATAATAGTTGAGAAAAAACATGCGAGATCATTACATATTTTTCCCTAAATATGTGGGACAAAATAGGCACAAATATCACGTGCTGAGCATGTGACTTGCTCCATCATGGGAATGGCAGGAGAAAGGTTGTGTGGACCACTATGGTAGGTCGTAAAATCATGTGAGATAATTATGGCCAAAAAAAAAAAAAAAAACTTCTAAAACCATTTTATAGTTTATCCTAGTGTAGTGAAACCAAATAGGCAAAGAGCTCTATTATAATATATATTTAGAGAGAAAGGATATTAAATGTATATACATTTTTATCATTTTCCTAATGACCATCTATTAATAAAAAAATTGAATATATGTCTATATATATACATATATATATTTATTTATATATATAAATGTATCTTAAGACATCATCCTAAATTAAATGAATATAATTCTTATTTGTTTAAAATACTATCAAATTTTTATCTGAAAGTCTATTAGTAGTTTATTAAGAAATAATACCTGAGATTATATAATTTTTTATTTTTTAAAGATATTTTAAAATAAAGAATAGACATTCTATGTATTTTTATCATTATGAAACATAAAATAATATATTGCTCCTCATTTACGATATATTTTTGAGTGAATAATTTTATTTTATAATAAGGTTTGACCAGTCATGGCATGAAATTTACCTCAAAGTTTGAAATATTAAAAAAAAAAAAAAAAAAAATTGAAGGCTTTCACAACCCACAATCTAAAGTGCCCTATCAAGATTCGATTTTGACCAGTCAAGGCACGAAATACCCACTCAAGGTCCAAAATAATAATAATAATAATAAAAGCTTATACAACCCAAGGTCTGTGATGCCCTATCGAGGTCCTGTTTTGATAAGTCAAGGCACGAAATACCCACTCAAGATCCAATTTTTTATTTTTTTTTAAAGGCTTTCACTACCCAAGGTCTGAAATGCCCTATCAAGGTCGGAGTTTGACCCGTCAAGGCACGGAAAAACCACTCAATGTTCGAAATTTAAAAAAAAAAAAAAAGAAACCTTTCACAATCTAAGCCAATGTTTTCAGAAATGGAATAGACATCGAATCAGATTGGTGGAGAGGTTAAGATCGGACCAACCGGATCGGGTTCAACATGCTTTTAACTTTTTCAAATTATTTCTAATTAATTTGAATAGTTAGAAAATATAGTGTCAAAAATTTATATAAAGATAGAATATTGATCTCAAATTTGTGTGAAAAAATATCAATTTTTAAATATGATTCTTAGGGAAATAAAATAAAAGGAGTGAATGATTAGTTTTAGGTAGAAATTTTATTTTGTTAGATAAAAAATTATAAGAAAAGTCATCTGAATGTATTAAATATCATACAAAAATTCTTAAAAGATTATATGAATATTAAAATTTTTAACTATGTATTAAATGTATAATTGTGAGCTAAAATAGGTCAATTATTATTCTATATATATATTTTTAAGTTATGTGGAAAAAATTACTACAAATATATTTGAGTGGGGAAAGTGCAGTATAATTAGACCTGTCAAAAAGGGTTGGAGCCCATGGGCCCTATTATATATATGGGTTGGGCTAGGCTAGGCTAGGCTTAGTAAATGAAGTCCCTTATGAAACTGGAGCGGGCTGGGCTAAATATTTTCAAATTAGGACTGGATTGGGTTTGGATTGGACAAGCCCAAGGGCTTTTTTAAATTTATTATTAATTTAATTCTTATCAATTATCATCATTCATCATTCATCATTCAAATAGACATTCATCTTTAGTCCCTCAAGAGTCAAGACTCAACCCTCACGGCCTCACTCACCACCGTCACCTATTCACACCAGTCACTCTCATTTTGCACTCACTCCACTCACAGACATAGCCACACCATCGCCATCGCCCATCAGCCCTTGCCATTATAGTCACCCGTCAGCACAAGCAATGATACCTGTGAATTGCGATTCAAATCTGTCATCAAGGCTTATGCATCCCCATCTTCCTCTCCCCCAACTCCACCATCCAATTTTCCTATCAGTGTAGGATCTGGTTACCAAGAGTACAACTTCTCTTCCTCCTCTCCCACACTTCCCTAGTCCCTTCTCTCTACCATTTTCCCCTCACATGTCATCAAAAATCCTTCCTCTTTTGAATCAGGAGCTCTTTGGTCTGCTTCGGGCTCCCCCATCATTTTCCTCCAATCTTCAGTAGCAGGACTAGACTCGTTACCCATCGCCAGATTAGCAAATCGTAAACTCACATCTCGCAACGACGGTGCAGACAGTTGAGTGGAACTTCTGATTTTTTAATTGTCCAAAGTTCTTTTGAACATTAATATCACAAGTTGAGTGGCACTTTTGAAGAATATTTCCAATTTGAACACTACTGGATTGTAGAAGGCATGTTGAATAAAGTGCCGAAAGAATGTGAACGGTGGTTAGGAAGCCCAACTGGTCACTAGTCAGGTAAAGCAACTGAAACTTAAAGTAGGGAATCAAGGTGGGGGCCCTTGGGCTTTTAAGGGTTAGGCTGGGCTTCAATAATATTGGCCTTTCAAGACAAGGCATAGGCCCAACCCAGCCCTGATCCTCTAGGGCTTAGTTAGGCTTGGGCTGGGCCAAGTTGGTCCAATCCTTTCAAACAGGTCTAAGCATAATTGCCTACTGTTAAGATGGACTGGTTGCTTGATTAAGTTGATGATGCCAGGGTTCGAATTCCGCATCTTCATTTTTTCACTGAAAGCGACTACCATGACCCAAGGTATGAAATTTAAAAAAGGAAAGAATGCTTTCACAAACCAAGGTCCGAAATATCCTTTCAAAGTCAGTATAGAGTGCACAGTTAAGTCTCCAACGGTCCAATTAAAGGTCAACAACTAATTTTATTTTTTGCCAAGGTTCGAAATTTCCTACCAAAGTCAGTATAGAATGCACAGTTAAGTCTTTAACGATCAAATTAAAGATCAACATTTCATTTCATTTTAAAAATAATTTTTTTTAAATATTATATATATAAATATATATATATATATATATCTATGGTATGCTCTTGATTATTGGGATTGCTATGACAAAAAAAAAAAAAAAAAAGTTTCTCAATTATAACTTTTCAACTAGTGTTATGAATAAATCTAATTATGTGAAGTTTCTTGGTTAAATAAAAGAGTCTGGGATGAAGATTGAGAAACTAAAATTGATAAAGAAAGTTTCCTTTTCTCCCCCAGGACTTTATTTTTAAAAGGATAACTTATATATCATTTCTAAAAAGAATACACATGGCCTTAATAATATCTTAGGATGGGTCAAAAGTCATTAAATAAAAATTTATAAATATAATTATAGTATTAACGTTTTTTTAGGGGAGGGCCAAAATATATTAAATAAAAATTTCTAAATATAAATATAGTGTTAATTAATATATATATATATATTCCTTTGGGCCCATCCTTGATCTACCGTGCATATTCATTTATAGCTGCATTGAATGAAATTAATTCCAAGGATTGAGACACAATGAAGAAAAATTTTCAACAAGATTTTGTTTTATATGGTCCATCCGTTTCAAAATGTTTGTCACTTAGGATTTTTTTTTTACACAAATAAAAGTAATTACAACATTATCTCTTTTAAACGATTTTACCCCTCCTTCAATGTTACCCCAACTCTTCTCTCCTCGATCTTCTCTTTCCTCCTTTAGTTGAGATTAGTACTAATAAGATTGGTCGGTTTTAAAATGGGGATGTGTAACTGTAATAAAGTATCATTGATAAAGGTTAAAAAAAAGTTTGACTATTAAGGATAACACAGAAAATTTACTTATAACTTTTACCTTGAAACATGTCAGTGACGAGCATTTTGAAATGGAGGGAGTAGTAAGTGGTTGCCATTTAATAACAACATTTATTTCATCAAGGTAATTAATTATATATAGAATTTTGGAATAAGCTTTAATTTTACTACTCCCTCCATTCAAAAATAAGTCTCTTTCTAGAAAGGAAAAAAAAAACAAAAAGTGAATTCCACAATATCTGTCATTTTATATTATCAAAACTCATTAATTGAGAATTTTTCAATATTAGCCTTTACTTTATTCCTAAAACAATTCACTAGATAATTAATACTCTTCAGGGGATATAATATTCATGCAGAAAAATAAAGGATAATTTAGACTATTTACATTCACGTCAAAACAAGGACTCCTTATAAGTTGGCTTGCAAAACCTTAAACGAAATCTAATTTGGAAAGGAGATAGTACTACCTCCGTCCCACAAGTTGCGACATTAGCTCTTGTTTCACATGGATTAAGAAACAATAAATATATATTTGTTCAGGGATGCTAGAGAGCGCAACGTTACCTTCCGTCTGAAACGCAACCGTTAGATATCCGTAGAACAACGTTGTTTCCTCAAGTGAAGCCAAATGAACCCAATTCCTCTTTCTCTTCACCAGCTCCAAATCCTTCCTCCACGCATTCACCCTCACAGTCTCTGTCAAACAAGCTGAGTAGAAACCCACGAAGCAGAACCCCAGAACCCATATTAGACAACCTTAGCTTCTCCTGTTCATTTTCTCTCAAAAATTCCCGTTTGAATTCGAACAACCCTACCTTCCCCAAAAGTTGGAGGAAGAAGCTTTGCCTCACAACTGGTCGGAGGAAACCATTCCGGCAGCACAGCTCGTCGTTAGGGTTCCAAAAGTCACCTGAAGAAGCTCTCTGCAAAAAGTCTTTGGGAGTCAGAGGACAAGAGACACAGCTGACGGGTATTCACTGACCTTCCAGTACTTGGTTTTGTGTTGGTTTTGTTGCTGAAATGGTGGGCTTGGAAATGCTAAAACAGGAAATCCCATGGTTCCAACAGGGAGTGCCACAGTAGAAGATGCAAGCTTCTCGGGGTTCTTTTGGCATAACTGGAAATCTTGCTCTTCAGTCAATGTACACTTTGTCTGGTAGGTATTTTTTTGCATCTTGTAGTGTTATATCTGGAAATACATCTTTTATTTCACTCCTCTTTCCTGAAGATTGCTGATGAATGATTGGGGGACTGGTTGTGTATATCGTGTCTTTAAACTATTGAAAATAAGAGCCACTGACATTATGCAAATTTACAAATCTTTGGACTTTCTTTGAATATGTCTCAGGTGGTCAGAAAAGTAGGGTTGCATGTTCCAGGATAAAATTCAAGAAGCTTCATATCTTGTTGCTTGCTGAGCCTAGGGAGGGGGAAGAGCCATACAACTCAAATTAAGTTAAACTCCAAATAAAGTTTATTCATGAGGGAATTCTCACTGTATGTCTTGTATACACAAATTGTGCATATGGAAAGCTTGTAGCTTTCTAGGATAACAATTTCAATTTAAATGCCTGCAGTTCTTCCAGCAATTTATCTGGTTTTGGAATTTAAGTCCTCTCAATTAGCATGCTTCTGATTTGCAGGGGTTTAGAATGGATTCACCTGCAGTCTGTTCTTCATATAGAAAAAATGGTTCTATATACAAAAAAAAAAAAAAAAATGAACATACAAAGAGCTTCATACAACAAGAAGCGGCCTGGGCCCTGCAGCCTGTTCTTAAAGTTGAAAACATGGCTCGTTACGGCTTTCCTCTTCAATAGAAAACACAGGAACACTAAAATTAATATTACAAACATAAAAATTTCCAAGTTTTGTGCAGGCAAAATCTCTATTCTTTCCGCTTAGGCCCTGCAGTCTATTACAGTAGCAGTCACTAAAATTAATATTACAAGCAGCATTTGAAGGCATCCAGAAAACTGAAGAACTATCTGCAACACTTTGATGAATGTCAATAACCACTGGCTTATCTCATAACCGACTTTACCACAACATCACTTCCTTGACAGAAACAGGAGCAAGTTCCACAAATCAGAAACAGAAATTTAAATATCCAGAATACACAACAAGATAGAATCTCTACCGCTTTTCTTTATCCACGAACAAAGCCTAAATCAGATAAGCAATCAATACTAGCAGAACTGAACAATGCTAGCCAAAAGCCGCAGCACACGAAGGAGGCTCTTTGCAAGAACACAAGCGATTGCACGGGGAGGTTCATCAAAAAAACAAAATTGTACTATGAGGTTCTATAATTGGTCAATGTGCAGCAAAAGCAGAGAAATTTCAAACTCTACCTGATGACCAGAAAAAGATTTTTTTGGTTTATTCTCTCCTATCTTGCAGACAGCAATCATATGGTCTGTTGAGCTTGTTGCAAAAGAAACGTTGCTGCGCCAATCAACATCCATACAACTGCAGTTTTATCACAACTTCCGGGAAGAAGGTAGTCACCCGTCTTGCTCCATTTCAAAGAGAAAATAGGCCCTTTATGTTTGCTTAAAGTACTCTTCAATTCACCTGAAAATATGAATGTAATATGCACTTCTCATACGATAAGATCAATGATATTCCAGAAAGGCCCCACTAAGACCAAAATACTGATCACATTTTCATCACTGGCAATGCCCCTCAGATGGTATATATTAAGACGCAAATAAGAGGGGGAAAAATATCTTTTTCTCTCATTCAATGACACTAAGACTGTTGAAAAAAATAATTATTAACTTATATTAACTAGAAAAGCGGATAGAAAATTATATTGGTATTCACATATTCCCGCATTTCTTTTTTTATTCTTTGTTCACATTTTCTTTAGAAAGGAAAACCAAAAGGGATCTCAAGATTTCATTTTATTTTACTCAGTAATTCTACTCAAAACAGAAACAGTAAACAAGTGCCTTAGCACCTCAACTGTGTCTATGATCCTAAACAATAGTAAACATTACAAATATATTTTTATTAGATCAATTTCAAAACTCACAGTTAAAACTTCGGATATCATCCAGGTACTTCCTTTTCAAGATCGATTTTCAGAAAAGGAGAAAAATGCTTTTAGAAGAGGCATTTTGAAGACTGAAGAGAAATGGAGTTTAATTTTAGAAAACAGACCAAAGTTTAATCTTACAAGACATTTTCTAACTACAAAACGGAAAAAAAGAACAAGATTCACAAGTCATAGCAAATTCCCCTGGCGACATAACCATCTAAATCACCAGATGGTTGGATGGCTCATCAAGTAGGAAGATATGAGGCTTCTTGAAGGTTATCCTGGAAAATACAACCCTACTTTTTTAACCAGCTGAGACATCATTCAAAGAAAGCCCAAAGATTTGTAAATCAGTATAATGTTAGTGGCTCTTATTTTCAATAGTTTAACCACATGATATACTCCTCGAATCATTCATCAGCAATCTTGAGAAAAGAGGAGTGAAATAAAAGATGTATTTCCAGATATAACACATCAAGATGCAAAAAATCCCTACCAAACAAAGTGTACATTGGCTGAAGAGCAAGATTTCCAGTTATGCCAAAAGAACACAAATGAGCTCGCAACTTCTGTTCTGGCACTCCATGTTGGAACCATGGGATTTCCCGTTTTAGCATTTCCAAGCCCACCATTTCAGCAACAAAACCAGCACAAAACCAAGTACTAGAAGGTGAGTGAATACCCGGTTGTGTCTCTCGTCCTCTGACTTTCCGGTGACTTTTTGCAAAGAGCTTCTTCCGGAGACTTTTGGAACCCTAACGATGAGCTGTGCTGCCAGAATGGTTTCCTCTGACAAGTTGTGTTGTAGAGCTTCTTCCTCCGACTTTTGGGGAAGCTAAGATTGTTCAAATTTAAATGGGAATTTTTGAGAGAAAATGAAGAGGAGAAGCTAGGGTTGTCTGATGTGGGTTTTGCTTCGTGGGTTTCTGCTCAGCTTGTTTGACGGAGACTGTGAGGGTGAATGCTTGGAGGAAGGATTTGGAGCTGGATGATGAAATCCCGATGGGGGATATGGAGCTGGTGAAGAGAAAGGGGAATTGGGTTCATTTTGCTTCACTTGAGGAAACGGCGTCGTTCTCCAAATAGATGGATATCTAACGGTTGCGTTTTGGACGGAACACAACGTTGCGTTCTCTAGCACCCCTGTATATTTGTTACGTCTAAAATACCCTTTATATTTTATATTTATGATTGCTATTGTATTTCTTTACGGTAAAAAGAAGAGGATATTAAATGTGCATTGTAAATTATAAAATGACTTACCTTACGAGACAAGCAAAAAAGACTAAAATAACTTATATTTTGGGATCGAGGGAGTGATAAATAGCATGCATGCAACTTGTGCCTTGCTGATAGATTAACAATAGATTTATTTGGTATAATAAAATCATGAAATAAACCAGTTTTGGCAAATTAATTAGTCTATCTCTGGAGGGCTCTGGTTCTTTAACAGGGAGATGGGAATTAATAGAATTTTTCAACTCATTAATTAATGCTCGAAATGGAAGTCTTTCTACTCTTCCTTGACAGAAAACGTCATTCCAAGACAATGAATTCTTATTGATAGACGACATACGATGGTATATATGTTTTTGTCCTTCGCAATTAGGGAATGCAAATGAATCGAATCAATTTCACAAGTTAGCTTGATTTAAGCTTGAATCCCTTGTAGCTCGAGCCATTTTAGATCAACTATAAAATCGCTAGTCAGAGCTCAATATTTATAATGGACGATTGATATTTTTGGTCCCGCACCTTTCTCGTTTTTACAAGTTTGGTCCAAAACATTTTTTCTTTTTTTAAAGGTTTTTGGGTCCTCCACAATTTTTTTTTTTTTTGTGACTTTGGTCCATATCAATTTATTTTAGTTTTTTGATCATCCACCCTTTTTTTAACACAATTGGTCCAAATTACCAGAAAATATTTTTTTGAGAGTATTTTGACCGGTCAAAGAATGATATTTTAGGAATTTAATAAGATAAATTATCATTTTGGATCCTCCACTTTTTTTCCTGGTTTTTGGTCCTCTGCCTTTTTATTTTTCATATCATTGGTCCTGAATGTAAATTCTTAAAAATAAAAATTTTTTGCTTATAACAGTGTTTGTAGCTCCCACATTTGAGGTAAAAAACTTTAATCAACTCAGCCAACAATAACTTTTGTTTTATTTTCACATCTAATAGTGTATATTGTTTTCAGCAAAACTTCCTCCCAAATATTAAATATAATCTCATAATAAATCATTTATATATCAATTTTAAATATTCATCTTTTAAAAACAAATTAAAACTCACTTGTACCGCTGGACATGCATCTGAGAGAGAAAAATACAGTATTAATATTTGAAACTTTAACAATGTACTAAGCTGATTCAATTTGTTGATTTATGAGTTGTTTGTCTTTCTACAAGAACATGTATATTGTATAGCCTGGAAGAATTGAAAGAATCTTGAAACCATTTGGTCCTCTACCATTTTTTTTTTTTGACTTTGGTCCATATCGATTTATTTTAATTTTTATGGTCCTCCACCTTTTATTTCTTTACACAATTGGTCTAAATTACCAGAAAATGTTTTTTTGAGAGTTTTTTTTGCTGGTCAAAGAAGGATATTTTAGGAATTTAATAAGATAAATTATCATTTTTAGTCTCCACTTTTTTTTTGGTCCTCTATCTTCTTATCTTTTACATCATTGGTCTTGAATGTAAATTCTTAAAAATAATATTTTTTGCTTACAACAAGATTTGCGCCTCCCACATTTGAGGTAAAAAACATTAATCACCTCAACCATCAATAACTTTTGTTTTATTTTCACATCCAATAGTCTATATTGTTTTCAGTAAAAATTCCTCTCAAATATCAAATATAATCTCATAATAAATCATTTATATATCAATTTTCAATATTCATATTTTAAAAACAACTTAAAACTCACTTGTACCAATGGACATGCATTTGAGAGAGAAAAATACAGTATTAATACCTGAAACTTTAACAATGTACTAAGCTGATTCAATTTGCTGATTTATGAGTTGTTTGTCCTTCTGCAAGAACATTTATATTGTAGAGCTTATAAGAATTGAAAGAATCTCGAAAACTATTTGGAAGATTTCTAGTTGATTATTGATAAAATGTAAGAAGGTTTTATTTGAAGGATTGAAGGAGAGTGGCTAGATCAAGTTGTGATTTGGACAGTTCTTGTAGCTTGTAAGGTGATAGAGTTCGAACTTTTTTTTCTAATCAGTTGTTATGTAGACACAAAATTGGCAGACCATTTTACAATTAAAACCAGTAGAAATTACCGAACTAATTTTGTAATGAAGGAAGAGATATATATACATTTTCATATGATGATAAAAGTAACAAAAAGATAATTCTATGAAAGTAAAGAAGTACAAGAAAAGTTATATCAAACATCATAAACAATATTCTCACAAGAAATTAGTTCTCTTATTTGTGAAAATTCTTTAAGGTTTTGACTTCAATTGTAGATTCTGCTTGTCATTCCCCTCATTTATGAAGCGAGTTGTTCCTTCAAATAAATGGAAGAAATAATTAGTTCTTGGTAAAGAAATATAGTACTAAAGTAGTGAGATAGCATTGATAACATATATAAGCACATTATCACTTACCAAGATATTGTTGAAGCAGAGTGTTTGTTGATAACATGTTTGAAACTATGCGCATTGTTGGTCTAGATTGAGAATTTGAATTGAGGCAAGCACAAGCAAGTTTAACAATGGATTTCATAACATTTTCAACTTGTCGAGTGGGATACAAAAGCCTTGGATCAAGAAACTCCACCAATTGTAGGTTTTCATTTGTTTGAGATGCTAGATGGGTGATGTAGTCTCCAGGATGCTTGCCTTTGATTACTTCCAATGCTAATACTCCAAAACTATACACGTCACACTTTTCAGTTACTCTAGTGGTATAGGCAAGCACTGAAAGACAAAAAAGATATACTTGTATTAATTCATATAAAGTTTATGCAAGCATATATACTTGAATTAATACATACTAAAGATTATATTAATAATTACCTGGTGCAATGTATCCGTATGTGCCCACCATTGTACTTTTGGTGGAAGAGTCTATCCTGAGCAGTTTTGCAGTCCCAAAATCTGAAATGTGGGCCTCATATTCTGAATCAAGCAAAATATTGTTGATCGAAATGTCTCAATGAACAATTGGTGGAGAACAATCATGATGCATGTAAGCCAAAGCATGTGAAATGCCTTTAATGATATTCACTCTTTTTACCCAATCTAATCTTTTCGCTTGCTCTTCAATACTCAAGATTTTACCCAACTTGCCTTGTTCAAGGTAATCATATACCAAGAATGAGTGTTGGGAACTGGAGCAGAAACCAAGAAGATTCACAATGTTTCGATGTTTGATCATTGTCAAGGCCCTTATCTCATTTAGGAACCCATTGTGGGCTACAACCTCAGAAGAAGAATGAAGCCTTTTAACTGCAACTATGTTTTCCATTGAGAGTTCTACTTTGAAAACCTTCCCATAACCTCCTTCTCCTATACAGAATGATGCATTAAACTCCATTGTGGCTTCTAACACCTTTCTATACAATTCTTTCCCATCAAAAGTGCATACAGAAAATAAATTTCTGTCCTGCACATCTAAATTTCCCTTTGTGGTATTTCTATTTATTTTCCTCTGATTGAATGATTTGGAAAGAATTCGAAAAAGAGCACAAAAAGTCGAAATGTAAAAAGAAGAGGGAGTAAAATAATGAGAAGAAGTTTGTGCCCTATAATTTTAGCATGTTTTGCTATGGAATGAGGACTTGGACACGATCTTAACCCTAAAACATCCCCACACAATCCCTTGTTCCCCTTTAAATGTTCGAACGTGATATTCAAAAATGATCCACCGTGAGGAAGAGGACCTTCCAAATTATTGAAAGATAGGTCAATCTGCAGTGAGGTTGGAAATTCTTGAAAAACTTTCGGAATGAAGCCGGTGAGGTTGTTGCGGGAGAGATTTAGCAATTCAAGGACCTCCAAACCTCTTAATTCAGGTGTTATTTCTCCTTCAAAGAAATTTTGACTCAAATCTAGTTGATTTGGGTTGACTAAGGTAGCCAATTGACTTGGAATCTTCTGGCTTAGTTTGTTATGGCTCAAGAGTTTTGAGAAGATTCAGACTTCCTAACTCTTTTGGAATTGAACCAGAAAGTTGATTAGTGTCGAACTCAAAATCATCTAGGAGTGTCAAATTACCTAATTCTATAGGAATCAATCAGAAAGTTTATTATTATATAGGTACAAGAGAGATAATTTGGTGAGATTACCTAGCTGTGGTGGCAACACAGCAACAAACTTATTCCAACTCAAATCCAGATATTCAAGATTTGGAAGGTATGAAAAATGAAATTTGTGGAGCGTGCCATGAATATTAGAACTGGTGAGGTTCAACCCCTGAACTTTTCCACCAATATTGCATGAAACACCAAACCAAGTACATGGGCTGGTTCTAGCTGTCTTAGTAGAATTGGAGTCATTGAGGAATTGAAGGTTCCAAGAAGAGAGGAGGGGATTGGTTTGGTTTGCAAAACTGGCTTTCCAATCGAGAAGAGCTGCTGCCTCTTGATCAGGAGAAGAGGAAACAGAATCAAGAAAACACAAGGAAGTAAGTAATAGGAAGAAAGAAAATCGGTAAGAGAATTTTTCTGAAGCAAACAAATCCATGGCGTGTAGTCTTAAATTGGAAGGAGAATTTGGAAATAGGGTAGTTTTATTATAAATATAAATTGTACTCACAAATTTAAATTAGTTGATTAATTTCTTTAGATCTTTTTAAATAATGCAATATCAATTCAATTATTTGAAAGGGTGGGCCTTATATATATGAATAAATAAATGCCCCATCTGCTGAGAAAAGGAAACTTATGGTGGTTATATGCCCAACGAACCCCGGCCATAACTACGGTGACGGTGCCAAAAAACCAAACTAATTAGACCAGTCGAAAAATAATTAAGGAGAAGTACACGAGAGCCACAGTTATTAAGTTCAAACTGAGGGTAGCTTAGGCATCATAGATCAAATCATTAGAGGAGATAAACTTCAACCCAAGGCCATGTATTTTCATTTATTTTTTTTGGTCCAACCAATTTAATCGAATCATTACAGGAGATAAACTTCAACCTAACAACATTTTGTCATTTTCATAGTTTAGATTCATTATCTTTTATAGGAGAGGCTAGACCTCAACCCCACAGGTCAAAAAACTTTAAATAGGTGGCCAAATTAAGGAAAATTACTTCATTACTTCCTTAATGAAGTAATGAGAAAACTACTTAATTTTAAGGAAAGTTAAGGATATCATGTGAACACTATGAATGACTGTAAATTCACAATCTCCTCATTCGTCAGTTGATGGCAGATTTGCCAGTCAACTGAAGGAGCACACTCCATCAGAAAGGATTGGGAGTGGGCCCACTGGAATAAGGAGTCAGAGGCCTCCATGGCCAGATCAAGGACCCATGTTGTGGTCTCCTCAGTAAAATGAGTGGTCAGGGTAGCACCCCCCGAAATCTTAAAAGCATCTACGACCTCCTCCATGGGGCAGCCCGGGAATGCAGGATTCGACTCTGAGGTTATTGGAGTCTTCCCCTTGGTAGCAGAACTTGGAGGACCCCTTTTAGCTGGTTGGGAGGAGGGTGAAGAGGATGTAGATGGAATCTTGGCAACTTGAGTCCTTTTAGCCACAACGTGTCTGCCCCGGCCTTGGGGAATAGGAATTCTAGCAGCAGGGGCTGTAGCAGAAGAGACACCCATAGTGCCCCGAGCTCCACCAGAAGGAGCTTGAGAAGGTGGAGAACCAAAGATCCAAGATGTGGTCCTCATTTCTAACAAGACAGAGAAAAAGAAGAACTGTCAGAGCTTCCTACCAGAGGGGGATATCCCCAAAGTTACCTTGACCGATGGGACGTCGAGCTCTGCTAGGCTCCTTAGCACAGAAGGTCAAAGGAAAGTTTCAGGCTAGATTGGGGTAGTACACCCAAACTTGGCTCTATCAAAACAAGCCAGATCAAGTAAGAAGTCCGTATGCTTGATTTGGTCACCACATAAGACAAAGAGCTCGCTAAAGAATGAATGGTTCAGGTTTAAATCCGGGTAGGGCTCAGAACGAAGTAAATGACTCGGAAGACAAGCAAAGAAGAAATAGTTTTTTCATTCCCCTGCTGAGGACTGAAAAGGATCTACTAGTTGTGGAAGATTTGGAGGCCTAGGAGACACCTCACTTATAAAAACTCCTAAAGAGCTCCAAAGAAATAGGAACGAGCTGAGCTAGGGGAAAGCCCCAAAAGTGGGCAATGTCGAGGAACAAGGGGTGAAGGAAAGGAAGGAGGATTCCTCCCCTGAGGCTAGAATGATAGAGGACTATGTGTCCCTCGTGCCTATTTTGTTGGCTCTCACCCTCCATGGTTGAAACTATTTTACCTTTCCATAGCCCCAAATCCCCACTAATGTTAAGTATATTAGAAGGGCCGCTAAGAACAGAAGGCATAGACTGAGCTTCCATTTCAGAAAGCTGAAGGATTTCGCTCCTAATAGAAGGGGCTTTGACAAAAATTGGGTTCAAATAGAAAACCCCATTCTCCAAGTCAATAGAAGAATGGGAAGAAGCTGTTTCTCCAAGATGGAGGGAAGGAGTGTTAGACGCGGAAGACGTTGAAGTCGAAATCTCAGTTTACGGGAAACACTCGAAAAAATGAAATTTTTCAAAGGAAAAGAGAAGAAAACTCACTCAGCAAAGTCCTAGAAGGTGAGAAGAGAAGTTTTCATGAGTAACCGGATGCTGAAGTAGAAGGAAGAAAAGAAATTTTAGGCAGAAAGCTCTGTAAGTTCAAATAAGCTGTGAGAAAGTTTAGGTAAATCCTAAAAATTCTAAGACTCCTAATTTATATGGAATAAGGAGTCTCTTGGGTTGCAAAATGAGGCGAAATTCTGAAATTGAAACGAGTTAATTTTCTAAAAGGGAAAATCTGAAATGGAGCAACCTTCTGACTCGGAACAAGCAAATTCTTTATTTGAAGCCGAAGTGGCGTGACCTTCCAAAATTTTAGTCCAGACAACTTTCTAGATTTAGATTGATGACCAGATTTCCAAAACTGAAGAGACACGTCTTCTTCTAGAAATAGCGGTAAAAGAAAACGGCAGGACCCTCCAAGAGTCGTGACCCAAATATGGGTAGTTCTTAATACTTGAAGGTCAGACTCGCGAGCAGTTACGAGGAAATGGCTCAACCTTTTAAGGGTTCCGACTTGGAGATGGTAATTCCCTAACACTTGAAAGTCAGACTCCCGACTTAGAGATGGTAACTCCTAATACCTGAAAGTCAGACCCTCGACTTAGAGATGGTAATCCTAATAGCTGAAAGTTTGACCTGCTAGTCCCGGGGAACAGATGGGCAGGGACCTTCTACCACCAACCTCCTAGGTCACGGACCTACAGCATGAGCACATAGGAGGTCTCACTATACCACAACCTGTGACCCAGTGAGCCCCAATCAGGCTCATATACCTTCCATGTCGTGACCAAGTGTGCGCAACGCTGCTTGAGGCTGAAAAATTGAAACCCAGCTTGCAACTCTCTACTGGAGAGGTGAATGGAAAGGAAACCCAAAGCTAGTCATTACAAGGAATCAGCGAACCCATTAAAGGCTATGACTTTAAGATGGTAATTTAGGTAGTACAACCTCTAAGCTCGTTGGGCCTAAAGGGGGGTAATAATGGGAGAATCGGGTACACCCTGGACAAGTAAACAAAAAAGGGCCAAACCCAGATAGAAGTCAACCGAAATGGGGCCAAGGCCCCAACCTTCAATACCTGAAAGATAGACTCATGAAGTCAACAAGGAAAGGTGGGCATAGACATGCTACCATCAACCGCTAAGGTCATCGACCTCCTAAATGACCTCGAAGAGATACTTCCAGACCCCGGACCATGACCTGGTAACTCGAACTCGTCTCATACATCTTCCATGCCACAACTAGATGTGCATGACTCCTAACATCTCCCATGAGCCTACTACCACTCAACGTGACCTCCCAAAAGAGATAGCCGAGACCCTCGATGTCCATGGGTGGGTCCCGAAGTTGGTCTAGACGTCGGTTAGTGAGATCGCAGGTCTTTGCGAAGATGTGAATGGCAAGATATCTCAACCAAGGCAACTCCACGATTCTAGGAGCAATTGGCGGGATTCAAGGATCTCACAACTATCCTAATTGCCTACTGTCACGCAAAAGCAGAGCAATAATCTAAGAGGTAATTGATCTCTTTTATATAATCGAATTACAAATGGTCTACGGACAAGGGGATAGTCTTATGGAGAATTAGTTACACTCTATTACTCTCGGAATACTTCCTTAGGCATCGGAGCTCTTCCTTGGGCATAGCCCACCTCCGGTGACCCTTTCTTTTTTCCCCATTAACTTCCTGAGTCTGACTTTCAAATATTAAAGGCATGGTTCCTTCGACCCATTTGGGTTGACTTCTATCCGAGTCTTGCCCATTTATGTTGTTTTATCATGGTTGTGCCCGTTTAACCCATCATTACCCCCCTTTAGGCCCAATGAGCTCAGAGGTCGTTGGTGCCTAAATTACCAACTTCAAGTGCTTGTCACTAATTGGTCCGCCAATTCCTTGTAACGGCTTGCTTTGGGGGCACCTTTCCATATGCATCTCTGGTCGAGAGCTGCAAGCTGGCTAATTACTTTTTGGCCTCAAGCAGAGTTGCAAACACATGGTTGTAGCATGGAAGGTACCTGAGTGAGGTTGGGACTCACAGGGTCGTAGGTCATGGTCTAGTGAGGTCTCCGCTATGCTCATCTGGAGGTCCACGACCTAGGAGGTCTGTGGTAGAAGGTTCCTGTCCACTCATACCTCAGCACTAGCTAATCTGAACTTCAGGTATTGTGGATTACCTTCTCCAAGTCGCAAGTCTAACCTTCAGGCATTAAAGCCTACCATCTCTAGGTCAGGGGCCTTACCTTCAGATATTGAGAATTACCATCTTCAAGTCGTGACCCATCATGGGTTGATCTGTTTTCTTGCGACTGTTCTTAAGGCTGACCTTCAGGTATTGAGAGTTAAGGCCGCGGCTCTTTGAAGAGTTCTGTTGTTTTCCCGCAACCGCAATTTTTGAGCGAAGATGTGTTCCCTCTTAGTTTCGAAAAAATATTGGGGGTTTGGATCGAAAAGTCGCTCCGGTACATTTTGGCAATATTTGACCCGTTTAAGATTTGAAGAAATGACCCGCTTATATATATATAGGAGGAGGC
The DNA here is from genome assembly GCA_028571225.1 of Parsonsia alboflavescens. Classification (NCBI taxonomy): domain Eukaryota; kingdom Viridiplantae; phylum Streptophyta; class Magnoliopsida; order Gentianales; family Apocynaceae; genus Parsonsia; species Parsonsia alboflavescens. The sequence goes on along the minus strand of JAOXNR010028011.1, from coordinate 3,681 downwards.
TGAAGCGTTTTTGGGTGCTGAACCAACGACTCGCTCTAGATTTGGGGTCATGGATCCGCTTCAGCTTGGAGGTAAAATGGAGAGTTCTTTGTTTTTGGAAGGGTTGCGCCACTTAACTTCAGGCGGAGATCAATTGCTTTCGGCTCATTGGTTTCCACTTCGAATTCCAATAGACCCCCGAAGTTACTAATATCAGAAAACCTTCAAAATTTCTGAACTCTTCTACACCTCTTTTGCTTTCTCGCGTCGGCCATCTCGTTTTTCCTCTCAGTTACACTAATTCCTTGCCTGAACTTTCCCTGGGACGAGAGATGTCTACCATTTTGGATCCTTCCACCTCCCAGCTCGAGATATTGGACAATGGGATTTTCTATGATCCCCCTCTCTTCATTTTGGATCTCCTCATGCCCAGTCTATCCTGACTTAGCTGAGCTTGGGGTTAATTCCCAAGCTTCTTCTCCGGATCCTACCGACATTTCCTGGATCAAAATGGAGATGGACAAAGACGACGACAATATCACCGCTACCACTGTGGCTGAGCACCCTTTTTGTAAGCGGGCTACCAGCATAGTCCTATACTACTCCGACCTCCGGGGAGGACTTCTTTATCCCTTCCTCCATTCTTTGTTTTTAGACATAGTCTTTTTCTGGGGCGTGCCCCTAGGTCAATTTAGCCCCAACTCTATCTAGATGATATTTGCTTCATCGCTACTTGACATCTCTATAGGGTCCTTGTATCTTTGGACCTCTTGAGGTGTTTCTTCAAGCTGGAGGCCCCATCAGTCCTCAACTATTCTAAGGGGTATTTGACCTCAGTTCCCCAACACAAGATAGTGGGTCCTTTCCCATCCCCAATGGGGGAATGGAAGTCCAAGTTCTTTTTTGCCCATCTTCCTTGCAGCATGTGAAGAGAACCGAATCCTGAATCCATGAGGAAACGGATCCGGAGTCCTAGGATTTTTTTTAAAATTCTCACATTACAGATCGAGAACGATACCTTTTTTATGATTCGTGGAGATCTCGTCCTGCAGAATTGATCTGGACGTCTTAATCTACTATGCAAAAGATTGTCTAATCTATTCCCTATGATCAGTTTGGGGTGAATAGACAGGGATAGGAAAAGAGGAATCTTATTTTCTAGAGTGACAGCTGTGGAAAAAAAATTAAACAGACTTACTGTAATTTTCTTTTTAGAAAATATTGTATATTCTGACAGTAGGGTTCTGAAACTGCTAATCCTAATTATTGGAAATAATAGGATATAAATTAATCCCAAAATAACCTATTTAGAAAATTGGGCTCCTATGGGCCAAAACCCAATAAGCCTCAGTGTAATTAAAGGTCCAATAATTAATTATAAGACTAATAAAAATAAAAAGTCACTCATTTATTTTATTTAAGCCCAATCAATAATTAATCTTATGGACCTAAGTCCAAATTAATTATAAAACTAAATAAAATATATCCTTTAGAATAAAATTAATTCCTCTTTACTTCCCATTTAGAATATTCAATAATCTCTGTCGACACACAAACAGGAAGTCACAATGTGAGTCTTTTATCGACTTTCAACTTTAAATAATCTCCTAAGAAATCTCAACAGAAAGTGTAGGCTATGTCCACTACTTCCACTGCCTAGAAAATGGTACCATTAGGGCAACTCACTAGAATGTTGATCAAGTGGCGATGGTCTCGGTCTAGCCAACCGTCCAGCAAAATGCTGCATCCCGTGGTTTTCCACGAATCCTTGATGCCCTCAACACATTGTTTGATTTCATCGTGAGCTTCCTCGAGGATCCAAGCGTTTAAATCTTGAGAATTTCTGATCATGCAGTGTTCACCCCCTTCTATGAATTCAAGAAATTCACTGAAGTCGTTTGATTTGATGGATTGTAAATCCATTCCTTTCCTATAGACATGCTTACCGACTTGTTTCTGAAATCCCTTCAATGCAAAACCTTGTCTTAAATTGGAAGAAGAAGTAGCTATTTGTCCCTCAATTGTGTCCATAGCTAGGCAAATGTTTGCCAAGGATTAGAAAGGATGTTTTATTAGCACCAAAAACTGATATGCTCCTAATTACAAATAATTTTTAAAAAAACTATCAAAAATTAAAATATATATAAAAAAAAATATTTAACCCCTATTAATTTTAATTTCGCAATGGAACAAATTTATTTATTTTTAAACAAGACAGAAAAATTCCAATTAGACTAATGAATAAATATTCATGATTTAGTTTAATGACAGGTTTTAAAACTCACCCCCAGGTATGATGAACTACCGACAAGATCCGCATAAACACTTCTGTGAAGAAAAAAAGAAATCCACAAGAATTAATGGAGAAAACTAAATCAATGGAGAAAAGATGTACACCAGAATTAAGAGAGAGAGAGACACAGAGAGAAGCACACCAGTATACTCTTCTGCAGAATGAAAGAGAAATCCCCACAGAAATGTACAGAAGAATACAAAACTCTACAGCTAAGGTTGGGGTTGGAAAGGCACAATATTTATTTACGATCTATAACATAAAATAACTAAAGTTTGAGTTTATATTTAATTACCTTATAAAAAGTTTGAGTTTATAAATTAAATCATTACTCTTATTAAATTTATTCATTCTGTCTAAAATTGAATGATATTTATTTTTATTTTAAATTTTCATGAATAAAATGTTTTACTTCTTAAAATTAATGGACTTTTTAATAATTTTTATTTTGTACCTGCAACCGCTATATGTAGATGAGCAATAGGTCAAACCCAAGAGGGTGTTAGTGAAATTAAATTCATGGACCTTCGATATAAAGTTTCACTTATAAGAAGTAACAACCTCTTTTAATGATTTATATCTAAGTACACAAGATTATTACCACCAATCAAGCCTTGCTTGGTTAAATCTAGATTTCAAGATATGAATAGGGTATACATCTTGGGATTTCTATTTTCTATGTTTTTCAGCTTCCACAATTTATTTAAATTTTATGTCTAACCTACTACACTTGTCATGTGTAAAATTGGTATCGAAATCAGGTTCATGTATCATGCATATCACTTGAATCGAGGAGCTTTGAACCTAAATACTCATAGTGGGAGGAATATTTACAGGCAACATGACCATGAAGACATTCTATTGAAGATCCTAGAAAGGCTTAATGCATTGGTTGCTTGTTTTGAACAATTGGAGGCTCTCTTAACTACTGTCGAGGATAGTGGAAATAACCCAGAGAATCAAGGAGAGCCAGCTACTGTTAATGCTCATGAGTCTTAATGACGAGAGTTTGGATATCCAGTTTGGCGCTAAACGGGATGAAAATGAACAACAAAACAACAAAAATCGAGAAGGATTGGCGACCTTCCTGGCTTGATAGCCGGCGCTAGTCAACCACTAGCACCGGTCAATCAGCCAGCAGGCGCGGGTTGTTCGTTGATGTGGGTTTTTGTTGGGGTAGGTTATTTTCTAAAGAGAGAGTGGTACAAAGAGTTTTGTTTAAAGTATTATAACTAAGGTATCGAGTGTGGAATACCCGTCACTGCTGCCCCCAGCTGACCCTATAGGCAGTTGCCTAGGGTTATATTTGTAAATAAGCTTTTACCCAATTATTTATTATAAATCTTCACTTATTGTTAATTATATTAGAACATATATTTGGGCTTTATTACAATTAAACCCAACAATCT
>JAOXNR010028000.1:0-23603 GCA_028571225.1 Parsonsia alboflavescens | reverse complement strand
TCAAGGGGGGAGGATTGTCCAAGACCTTATATACTACAATAGGCCCTTACACAAACCCGATGTGGGATTCTCAACACACCAAAATAGCAAATAAATTGTCCTCAGATTTTAAGCGATAATGACTTGTTGAAGAGGTGTCAATTTGGCTCTATGAAGCTCAGCCTCAACTAAAAGTGAAAAGTTTTGGCCCAAGCTAGTTCATGAATATTAAGCCAAGTTCGCTCACCTAAAATTGTGTCTCTGTTTGTGTTCAAAACCTTTAGACTAAAAGTGGATGAGTTTTTATTTTTCTTTTATATGTAAATATATATATATATTTGTACCAAGCTTTATATTGGGCTGTCTTAGCACTTCTTGATAGTCCAAGTACTTGGTTGTTGACAATTTTGTCCAGAGAATCATCTGATTTTCAGAGCAGAAGTCTTTCTTGTTTAGGGGTAATGGGAAGTTGCTGTGCTTTTGGCTGTCACATGTAACAGTCTCAGCTTCAGCTGTATCTTGATGTTGGTTAACTTGTGGGCTGAATAATAGTTTTAGTTGGCATATCTAGTTTTTCATTTGCTCGCTTAGCTGGAGATTTGTTGTGACTTTGTAGTTTGTTCAGAGTTAGTCATAATAACCCCTTACCTGTCTCAGTCATTAACTCTTGATTTATTGGATCTCCTTGACTATTTTCTGTAGAAAAGAACTTTAAAGCCAAAGCTAAGCTGGTTTGCTGGCATCATGGAGTGTTTTTTTTTCATTTTTGGTGCCTACTTAAAATACCCTGAAAACAAAAATTTTCCTCATTGTGCTAATTTGTTCATCTTTCTTTTCTATTCCTCTTTTTCTTTTTAATTTTTAGCTAAGGGAAGCATTCACCCCCCTTAAATATTTGCAGTGCCACATTTGACATTTTCCTTTTTCTTTTTCTAGAAAATGGGCAACCATGACCTCTGTTATTGACAGGATGAGGATTTCTGTTTGTTTTATGTATAAAAGATTCTTGAATTCTAGCAAAGTTAAAAGGCTTTGGATGTTAAGATGTTAAAGAGTTGAAAAAGGCAAAACTGGAATAGAAAGTCCTCGTGACGCGTACAAGCAACTAGGAAACTGGACTGTGATGAATTATCTAATTCATTTGTTTCATAATTGCCAGCCCTGAAAGAAGGTGCCCACATAAATCCCACTGGTTTGCAACAGAAGTGGCTAGAAAGCATATCTATGAACTCACAACATGCGCCTTCCAATATCTGCATCAATATTTTCCCTATTTTCTTCTATGCAAACCGGGTACATTTTCATGCAGAGAAAACTTGGAATCCATCAAAGAGGTGAAACAGATGTGCAATGGCTGGGTAGCTGAGGAAACCTGGGTTTCGCATATGGGTTACCTGCTGTTCTCAGTTTTGATTTTGCATTCCCTCCCATCAATTTATGAAGTCTGAACTTTCGGCCGTGTCATTTAGATCTCCAGGAGATGGATGTTTGTCGTCTCCTAAGCATCTCCAATAGAAACTCATTCCATGCATCAATCGGACCGGGCAAGCACCAGTGGATGCAATCATTATAGCCTTTCATCCACTTGTTTCCCCAGTATAATCCAGGGTGGCCGTCTGGTCTCATCTGCATAGCTCTAGTAATATCTAAAACATCAAATCTATTCCCACTCTTCTCCCCTTGCTTCCTGGCAAATTCAAGTTCTTCTATTTGAATGTTCCTGAACTCCCAATTACTCGTATCATATCCTTCATTTAGGGGGCTTGTTCTGTTACAGTATCCTCCCATGTTCCATGGGGCATTTTCAAAGTGCGACGGGGAATATGTTCTCAGAAAAGTAACCATGGGAGAACAACCCTTGCAGTCATTTATATGCTTAAACGCCAACTGAAATGCTCTTCTTATGGCGTAGCCCGGACCATGGTCCGTCACATTTGGAACCTGACAATAAATACATCCAATAAGCCTGCCCCCTTCGTATAGGTAGTTCTGCCTGAAGAACCAATGAGCATCCGAGAAAATGGCGTAATGAATTGTGGGAAGCTTTTGTGCCCATTTTGCATCAATCTTGTCGAGCTGCAAATTAAAACCCCCTGTTGATGAACCATTGACTACTATCTCTGAGGAAGTGACTAAGAATTGGGACCAGAAGGCCATTAATGTGAAGTTGTGATTTGGAAAGTGCCATTTCTGGAATCGATCCTCCGGCTCCTTCTCCATTTCAATCGGAGTTTCTTCCTGCAACCGTAACATTTCTAAACGTCAGGTGCATGAGTCATTAAATAATTTAAATTGACGTTCAAGCACCGAGCTATAATAGAAGGAGGTTTCAGAAATTTTCATGGCTATATTGTATATTTTAAGACTTAACTTTTCACCTTCCAATGTTTTGATTCTTAACTCTTTTTTTTTTTTTCTTTTTCATCCTTAAATAATTTTGATTGGATATTTTAATTCTTTTGACTTTTTTTTTTTTAAAAAAAAATCATTGGATTTTCAAATACATTTAAGTAAAGATGTAAAGTGTCACAATTATGATAAAATGTAATGATAATAATACCTTTCAATTTTGATTAGATCATCATTGACTAAAAATTTAATGATTTTTAAAAAAAAATTCGATCAAAAAATCAAAATATTCAATTATAAAATATTTAAGGATGAAAAGATTTTTTTTTTTTTTTTAAAAAAATGTTAAGGACAGAGTATTTTCAAGTCATATCACCGAAAGAACCCATAACATCAGGTACAGATAAAGTGGAACAATAATGGTAAAGGAATCATTAAGATAATACTCCACAATGTCAAATTAACAAGAGAAAAAGTGAGGGACACCACACCCACAATAATTATTTTGCCCCGGAGAATGCTCTTCAAGACTAGCACCTGAAACATCTTCAACTCTCTAGACGATAGCCTTAAATGGAATGTAGCATAAGTATTATTTAGTGTTAATTAACTTGATTTGCCCTAAGTAAATTCGTATCCCTAACCTCAATCAATTGTCATGTAGCTGCGAAAGGAAGAAAGAATTGAATAACTAAACTAACCACAGACAATAGACAGACGAGGGATTCCATTTGATTCCGCGCAAGCGAGTCACCTATGAATGCCATTGTCTTTCCCTGAACCAGGGCAAGAAAGTTTCTGGGCTGAAACCGTGGGATTTCGCACTGCTCGGGTTTCCATCTCCAGTGAAGGAAATCCCTATTCATCCTTCCGTGCAGGAAACAATTCCTCAAAAAGGGAATGGTTCTGCAGCTGAAATTTGAGTAGTATGAATAACCGGTGGCGTCCGGAACCCATTGACCCTTAAACAAATCACACTCCTCCTTTTCTACAGTGCCTGCCCTTCACATACATGTGCATTCAGAAACCAAAACAGAAAGCATCCAAAATCTGTATATCAAGAAATTTAATATGAGAAATTCAACAGAACTAAATAATTGGACCTTTTTTTAGCTGAATGGAGGATGAGTTGGTTTGCACATAAGTTTGTTGAATTGGGGAAGGGTTAAAAGTGCGTAGTAATGTATAATCACCATCACCCTCATGTTTTTGAGTGAATCTGACCGAGATGGGAGCAAAGTATATATAGAATATGTAAAAGGAAACGAAGCATAAAAAGTAGAACAGCAAAAATGGCCGGATTCCCAAGTTGAAAAACATCTCCTTGTTGGTGGAAAACTGTTCTCCAGAAAGTGAAGTTGACTTCATCTTAGCCGGCATGAAGTCAGAATCGGACCATCCAAGTGAAATTAGACAGCCACTCTGCCCAGAAGCTGTACTTCTATAATCTGCTAATTAAATACACTCTCAAATGTAGTGGTAAAAAGAGAGTACTTAATTGATGCCGTTGATGATTGAAGCACCTTTTTTTCCGTCTGGAAGCGCTCGCTGTTTTGTCCGTTCAATTTGGATCGGATCCGGTCCTTCCAATTTCAATCTCAGCTTTTTGCTCTTTATTGTTTTTTTTTTTTTTTTTTTTTTTTTGTGCTTTTGCCTTGTATTTACTATCATGACTCATCAGTAGTTGACTATAGTAATATCTTAACTAATTGATTATAAATTTAAATGTATAATAAATCAAATCAAATCAAACATTTTGTTATCGATTTTGGTTGCTTCGATTTGATTAATAGTGGATTAAAATTTTTTTCTTTCTCTATTATTATTTTAAAATATATTTATAACTTTTTATATATTATATATTATTAAAACATATTTTTATTATTTTTTTAATAATGGTTTGGCTCTATTAATAATTGAATAAAAATTATTTTATTTTTAAATTATGTAATCTATAATAAATTATATAATATATTTTACGTATTTTTTAATTATTATATTTAATCAGTTTGATTCGATTATAATTATAAATTTTCTATAATTGTTAACCGAATTGAATCGTTAATAACATTTAATTTTGGAATCGATTAGAAATTGATTACTCATCGGTGGGGTTTATAGATATAAGGAAAAAGAAAAAAAATCTTCTACAGTTAAAGTGTCCTTAGTTTTATTTCAAAACCGTGAATTCTAATAAAAATATATTTTTTTAATTTATTTTTTAATAACAACTTTCATCATTCAAGAAATTTACATCTACATCTACCTCAATATTTAACTTCCCTACTAATCATATCAATTAAAGATAATTTGGTAATTTAAATTAAAATGAAAGGCTTCCGTAATATTTATATAAAGTCAAAAGTCGATATTTAAATTTGGTAAAAAGAATATTCTTTCTAAATTCAGAATTAAATGTCCTTATTTTTAATTTTTAATTGTCTGAATTCAAATGTTTTATTTCCTAAATTATTAATCTCTTTGCCCCCTTAATTATAAAAGTCCTTTGAAACTTCAAATCTTCTAGCCCTTCTTATTTAAAATCTTTTATATCACCAATAATAAATATATACATATACTTTTGTAAATATTGTTTATTAATAAAACCCAAAAAAAAAATATATTAAACTTTAGGATTATTTATATAAATTGGGTAATATATATTATTTTATTTGGTTGTATAAATGATGGTGTAGCAAAAGGCTAGAATATCCCTAGCCTGCATTTGGAATCATTTTGTGAATATTAAGATAAAGTTTTTTTTTCCCTCTTTGTTTTCAAAATATTCCTAAGGAGAAGAAAATTAAAAATGAAAGAGCAAAAAAACATTTTATGAATAATATGGGTAATATTGAAAAAGGAATAAAATATCAATTAAACTGTCAACAATGATTGATAAATAAAGAAATAAAAAAAAAGTGATTTCAAATGATTTATATTTAGAGATGGAAGGGGCAAAAACTTTAAAAAAAAATTGATATCGATATGTTAAAAATAAACTAGTTGAAACTCTTTTAATAAAAGCTGTTATAGACAAAGTAAATTCCTTAGGAAGAGAGTATTACTTCTGTTAAAATATATAACATGTTTATACTTTTAAGTATTGTTAATATTTTCTCCGAAAAATAAAAAGTAAAAAATGAATGATTACTATCAATTAAATATTTTTAGTAGGTGAACCACGCAATTTCGCCAGATCATAATTTGGTGATCCACGTGATACATTTCCCGATTTCTGGGTTCCTTCCTATGCACTGTAATCCATGTTCTGCAGAAAAATAAAGAAAAAAAAAAATTCTTAGGTACCATGAGCCAGTAAGGAAATCACATGTTCTGTACTTTTATTCAATTTTCCTTCACACTTCGAGTGAATTAATTGTGGCTAGCAACACAATTTGCTTAATATTTCCTTCATTTGGAATTGAATATACCATTTTGATTCCTTTAAAATTTAAAGAATGTATTTGATTTTCTTAAAATTAACACTTTGTCATTTCCAATTAACATAACTATTGGTAAGTAGATGTAAACTATTAGATTAAGGATAAAAAAAAACTCTAAATCTTCTAATACATTATTTTTTGTGTGACACTCTCTGATACATTAATAAAAATCTTACATGCATATTTTAATTATTTTTGTGAATATATTTCATTAATTATACCCTAAAAAAATAAGCGAAACCCTAGGATATTTAATCCCTTAAGTTTGACATTTTGATCACAAAATCTCTTAAACCTATTTTTTATTTTTTAGGTCCCATAAATATTTTTGAGTTACCTTCTAGGTCCTCTCGGCAGGGAAATTGAACTTTCGGGGCAAAGTCAACTATGTATTACTTTCCTTGATCAAATTTGAAGGGGCAAAAATGACATTACATTGTATTTAAAAATATATATATATATATACCTCCCAAGAGGTAAATCCCAAATCCCAGGAAGGTTTCCTCCATGACCGTTTCCATTACCGATCATAGAAAACCTCATTTGCACGGTAATCACGCTCACAAGTCCTTGGCCAAACTTTCCAATAAATATGGTCCAATCTTGAGTCTGAAACTTGGCCAAATAACCACCGTTGTCATTTCCGGCATTGATAGAGATGTTTTACAAAAGTAAGATTAGCTTTCTCCAGCAGATCAATTCCTGACGCACCTCTTGCGCACAACCAATAACATTTGTATGTTATATGGCTGCTTGCTGTCTCTCGGGGGAGAGGCCTACGGGAAATCATGAACTCCAACATCTTTTCCAAGAATGGGCTTGGTGTATACCATACACTTATGTCAATATTTTGACTACATTTTCTACCATAATAACTTGATAATTAACGATAAATCAAACATTAAGCTTTATGTACTAAAAGTTTTAATTTAATATATTACATGAGATAAGATGTTTAATAACAAAAGAGAAATCAAAACTCAAACATAGCTCGTTCAGACATAGAACACCGATACTGTTCACTAGGTCAGTACTATTAATTACATATCCCACATCGAACCTCCAACAACAATCCACAGAGTCTGAAGTCTATATAAGAGGTTAATAACCAACTACCAAAGGTACGTGATTTTTATTACTTGCAATATTCAAACTCTTATTCCCACATAATTACTCTACTTAAGCATCAGAGGAATTTCTTTGACTACTTTACTGTGTAGGATCCTAAACCTAGCTAACACAAGATCCACAACCGACCATTAGGAACCTAAAGGAAGATTATCCACAACATCATTTGGTGTCCACTATGCTTGTGCGTGACTTGAACACTACATTTCTTATAAGAACATCAAATAAAATGCGAACATGATCAAGATTGACTACATCAAAGAATATAACGGGACAAGATAAAAAATAAGAATCTCTAAACCAATAATGTTGAAAACATTCCTCATGTCGATACCATACTGCTCGTGGATATGGCTCAGGGTATAGTTAGCCCCGTTGAAGCATTGATAGGCGATCACCGAATGCCATATACATTAGCACACTTCCCAAACCCATAGAAATCCAGAACCGAGACAAACACTTACGACAATAGGTTGGCGGCAAACATGTCCATAGGAGTCAAACAGCCAACAACAGCAATTTCTGAGGTGGACAAGATGAAGCTGGCAGTCAATCATTATGAGGCTTTCTAGCTATTTTTATAGCAAAACAACTATATCCCTTGACAAATAAATAAGGTAGTCGGATCATAAATCGGAATGGAGAAAGGGACCTAGATAATGGAGAAGTACAATCCATAAGACATGATCTACACAGGCAAGATGTCCCCAGAGTACTAAACCCTCAAACCATAGCTCCATAGAGGAAACAACCTACCGCAACACAACGGATCCCTCTGGAGCTGCAAAAAGTTCCAAAGATTGGAGCAGAGGGTAGATGGAGTGGAAGCTGAGATGCTAAAGTTTTGACCTACCACAACTTTACAAATCCGGAACTCAAGCCCATTGGTCCCAGAATTCAGACATGGAAAGATTCCAGTAGACTTTCGGTTGCAAACTATTGACAAGTACAATAGCACCGTAGATCCGGTGCAACACTTGTCCATTTTCAACACAACATTGGCATTCTATGATCCGGGTGAAGTCCTCTTGTGCAGAGCCTTCTCCACCACACTCTCCTAGAGAGCTCTTGAGTGGTACATGGCTTGCCACCCTCCTCTATTTTAGCTTTCAATCAATTGGGTGATGCATTTCTTAGCCACTTGGTTGGAAGTAGTTAGCACTCACTACCGTAGGCACACCTCCTGAACATTCGGTAGAAGAAAGAGGAGACTCTTAGCGAATATTGGACCCGGTTTAACTAAGAAACGTTGAAGGCTAAGGACTGCCTAGAACAGATTTATGTGGAGGCATTCTGCCACGGGTTGAAACCAAGGAGACACTATGAAAGGCTCACTGCTAATCCGCCAAAGACAAGTAAAGACCTTCTCCAAAGAATAGGGATATGGATCTGGGTGGAAGACTCAGAGAGGCACAAGAGGACAATCCGGTAGGTTGAGATGGGAGAATAGCCAAAACCAAATTACAATAGCAGAAACAACAAAAAACAAAGATTCAACTAGTACTAGGGCCAAGGCGATCGAAACTTCGAAAATGACCCGAAACCCACATAGCAAAAGGCACATCTTATTGCCGAACCACAATCAGTTTTGGCTACAACCAATCTCAAGTCGATGCAGAATGCATCCAGTGCACTAAGAAAACAGTTCCAAGGTAATCCTCCAGCCCACAATCAATCCAAAGGAAAGCCTCATATGATGCATGGGCAGGGGACATCAAACAACCCAGAGTACACCCCACAAGATCAGCCATCTTGTAGAAAATCAAAATTTTGGGCATCTTGACACCTTTGAAGTCTATGAACGCTCCCCTGGAGAAGCGGGCTCAAGATCGGTATTGCAATTTTCATCGGGAGGAGGGGCGTTACGTAGGTGACTGCTACCATCTGAAGAGGGAGGTTGAAAGTGCAGTGTAGCGAGGTCTACTAACATAATTTGTCAGCACTATACATATTGGCCAACCCAACCTGCAACAGCAGCACACTACACCAAGGGATATTAAGATGATATCCGATGTCAACCTGGACTGCTCGAAACCTCCAGAGAAAAAATTGAAAATTGCTTCAATTGCGGTGGTGAATGATGACATCCCCCTGGTGGTTTCAATGATGGTTGCATATTGCCTAGTTAAAAGAATCCTCATGGATACAGGAAGTTCGGCCAATATCTTATACTATGAAGCATTCTAGAAGATGGACCTCAAAGAGGAGATAATCAAGTCAAGTCGCATTCCATTGGCTGGTTTTTCCGGTAAAACCAAATATGCATTGGGGACTGCATCTCTTGATGTCCAATGGGAGCCAGAAACAAAACTTGTCAAGCAAATCTATGAATTTGCCATTGTTGATTCGCCATCGGCATATAACTGTATATGGGGAAGACCAGGTTTGAACATGATGAGAGAACAAAAAAGTACCTTTTAGAACAAGGTCATTATTCTATATGAAGGAACACGATTTGTTCTTAAGGGAGATATCAAAACCATCCATACTTATTATACGGTGGCAATTTTCGGAGCAAAGCTAGAATAGAAGGACAAGGGGAAGGAGATCTAGGACTCGGAGGAGAATCGGATTGAGCCAGCAGCTGAACTTGAAGAATATTAGATGCATATGGCTCACCCTGACCGAAAGGTTAATATCGGGAAGGCATTACTAGTTTGGATGAAATATGAACTTCTCAATTTGCTGAAAAAATACCAAAATGTCTTCACTTGGTCCACAAAAGACATAGGGATGATTCCAAGAGAATTTATTGAGCATCGGCTAGGAATCCCTGAGAGTTGTAGTTTGGTGTGACAATGAAAGAGATTTTACACTCCGAAGAAGAAATAAGCCATAAGAGCAAAGGTTGCTGGTCTGTTTTTGACTGGAATTTGTAATCAGAGTGCAATTCCTGAAATGGCTATCCAAACCAATAGTAGACTCGAAATCGGATCAATTATGGAGAATTTGCATTGATTTCACTTCCCTCAACAAGGTCATTCCAAAGAAACCATTCCCAATTCCCAGAATCGACCAGTTGGTGGATGCAATTTCAGGATTCTCATACCTTTGTTTCTTGGATGCTTATAAAGGTTATCAACAAATCCAAATGGCAAAGGAAGATGAGGAGAAAACTTCCTTCGTAACACCACATGGACTATTCTATTACAAAAGGATGCCATTTGGATTAAAGAATGCCGGAGCTAATTTTAAATACAAGATAAATTGAATGTTCTCTGAACAATTGGGGCGCAACATGGAGGCATACATAGATGATCTGCTTATTAAATCACCAACTCAGGAAGAAGTTTCGCTGATTTGGAGGAGAGTCTTAAGACGATGACACAACATGGGCTGAGATTGAATCCCCAAAAGTGCTCCTTCAGGGTGAAAGCAGGGAAATTTTTGGGGTATATGGTTTCCCGGAGAGGAATTGAAGAAAATCCAGCAAAAATCCAAACACTAATGGACATGAAACTTCCTACATCCATCAGAGACGTCCAACAATTGACTAGCGAGGTTACTACCTTGAACCAATTTTTGTCAAAGGCAGGAGAGAAGTCACTCCAGTTCTATCAGGTAATCAGCAACCCCAAAAATTTCAAATGGAGTCTGGAGTGTGATGCAGCTTTCAAAAAGCTTAAACAATCCTTGGGCTCTCCCTCGATTCTTGTTTCTCCCATCCCAGCCCAAACATTATATACTTAGTTATCTATGTCATCTTATGCGGTGAGTTCCGTTTTACATGCCTTATGGGGTTCAAGCATAAAATCTGTATACTACATCAGCCATATCCTAAAAGGACCTAAAACTCAGTATTCTACTTTGGAAAAACATGCATTGGCTTTGTTAGTTATGGCATGAAAATTAAAATCGTACTTTCAAACTTATTCTATACTAGTACTAACAAATGCTCATATCAGGCAAATACATCACAAGCCCGATACTGTTGGAAGGCTTATGAAGTGGGCAATAGAACTTTTCGAATATGAAGTACAATACATGCCCCAAAAGGTAATAAAAGGTCAGATTTTCTTTGATTTTGTTCTCGACTGCACAGTGCCAAGATCTGACGAAAATCCTAAACTAAATTTTGAAACTCCTTCTTAGGACTGTTGGACGTTGCATCCAGATTGATAGGCTAAAAACGCCAGATTTGCTCTGATAAGTCCCGAAGAAACTCGGTTTGCTTATGCATTGAATTACAACTTTCCAATAAGCAACTATAAATTTCAATATGAGGCCTTTCTGGTAGGATTTAGAGTTGTTGAAAGTGCTAAAAAGGCCCCACATCCCGAATCTCATTGCCAAAACTGACTCACAGCACCTAGCCGGACATGTCAATGGTGAGTATGAAGCTAGAGAAGAAAACATGCAACAATATTTGGTCGAAACTAAAAAGTTCTTTCAGAAGTTAAGGTACATCAAAGTGGAATACATACTACGCAAAGATAATGTAGAAGATGACTTTCTTTCGAAGGTTAAGCAAGGAAAAAACAGAGGGAACATGGATTGAACCCTTGGAAAGGACGAGCATTGACCTTCCACAGATCATGAATACTGAGGCCAAACCAACTTGGACGGGGCCGATACAACAATACATAGTGATGGAACTCTGCCCGAAGATTCGGCTGAAGCCGAAAAAGTTATGACCACTTCATCCCTATACTTAAATGCATTACACTAACTAAAAACTTGCTGAAAATGCTAAATTCACGACGACATACGCCATCTTCCAAGAACTGAGATGCCCTCCTTGAGCAATCATATTCCGTTTCATAAGTGGGGATGGATCTCTTAGGACCCTTTCCTAAGGCATCTAGAGGAAGAAAATTTTTAATGGTTGCGGCGGACTATTTTACAAAGTGGATTGAAGCACGATCTTTAGCATCCATCACTGCCCTAAAGGTGAAGACGTTTTTCGGGGAAGAAGTCATGGTCCGATTTGGAATACCCCAGATACTCATCACGGACAACGGAAAACAGTTCGAAGTTAAAGAGTTTCAAGATTTTTGTTTTGAACTGAAAATCAATCACCGTTTCACCTCTGTGGGTCACCCGTAAACCAATGGATTAGCAAATGAATCAAATCAGATCATTCTCCAAGGTTTGAAGAAGAGACTTGATGAAGTAAAGGTAAAATGGGCAGACGAATTGCATAATGTCCTTTGGTCACATCGGACAACTCAGAATGCCCGAACCAAAGAATCACCATTCACCTTATGTTTTGACACAGATGCTCTAATCCTTGTGGAAATCAGAAGCTCTTCCCCTGCAAAGATGCATTCAATGCAGAATGGAATGATCAACAATTGGTTGAAAATTTGAACTTTTTAGAAGCAACTCGAAATCGAGTTGCTCTCAGGGAGATGATATACAAAAGGAAGTTGGCAAGTTATTACAACAAGAAGGAAGTTATTAATACTCAAAGTTGGTGATTTGGTTTTCTGGAAAAATGAGGACAGTCGACAAGACACAAATCGGAAACTAGATCTGACTTGGGAATGCCTGCATCTCATTGAGAAGGATAACTGGAATGGAAGTTACTGATTGCGGGACATGGAAGGAAATGATGTAGCTAGAACCTAGAATGCAATGAATCTGAGAAAAAAATTTGTATAAGTTTTTTCATCTTTGTAAAACCGATGCATAATTCCGGATACATTTTGTAATGTTACGGTTTCGACAATCCTCTTTATTCAATGAAATTAAATTTCACCGTAGAGTTGTTACTCGTATTACTTTAATTACTTTCATTTATGCTTTGACAATCATCATAATAAAATTCTAGGTGGAGAATTAGGCCGAACTTAGACATTGGCTGATTCCCAAGTTTAAGTCATCTACAGAAGGTCGAAAGATAGGATAAATTCAAACATTGGCTGATTAAGTAGGTTTAAAAGCAAAAACATAGGCCGATTTTTGAATTTAATTTCGAGAAAATTTTTTAAGCTTTAACTTTATATAATACTGCTACGTGATCCCAGATGTATTCTGTAATCTGGATCCAACAATTCGCTTCATTCAATGAAATTAAGTTTCCATAGAGTTGTTACTCTCATTTAATTAATGTCATTCATTTCATGCTTTGGCAATCATCACAATCAAATTCAACCAAAACAAAAAATTCTCATTTGATATATATCAAGATATTACAAAAGAATCTGGTATACAAAAATACTAAGCCACACAGGTGTAACACACCATCAAAAGAAGACAAAATAAACAGTCGTCGATTCTTTGTACCTTTGTGGACAAGTCATCCATTAAGAAATTTATTTCTTCTTCAGCTTTAGTTCCCTTATGCTCGTTCCCCTTCACGTCCAATGCGTCGCATTGGACTTACAGTTCCTCGGTCAATATAACTCAAAGTTGAACATTGTGGATTGAAAAACAAACAATAAACAAAAGATAAGACAAGGAACAACAAAAAAACAGCGAAGTATCAATGAAGGAAAAATTGGCAGAAGGAAACAATGGCCGATACCTGGAAATTGCGAAGTATTGTATTATGCTCTTAGTCCTCCATCTGCAGAGAACAAAGATGATCTTGCTCCTTCGGAGGTGACAAGTTTTGAAAGACCTCAACGGCCTTTATGCTGCTAAAAATCTGATTGTTTTCTTGGATGTTCCGGTCAGAACATATATTGACCCCTTAACCTTGGCCATAGGTTCAAGCACCTCTACCTCAGCTGAAGAGCCTTGGACCCTTTTTTTCCTTTTTAGTCTTTCCTCTTCAGGGTGATCCCACTTAATTTCGGAGTGGTATCACCAATAGAAGGAATTGTTAAGCCATCAGCACTCGGGGTTTCGGGCAAGTCTTTCTACTAGGTTAGCTTTGGAGACAACTAGCTTTTCTCAACAATAGGCTGCTTGGCTAGAAGCTTTTTTGGAATTTTAGCCTTTGACCCTCCAACCTTACTCCCTCCAACTTTCGATGCGGCTTTCCTAGCCGAATCATCTTTCTCTGCAAATTGACTAGAAACGTAAAATAAATCACTTATGCCCATAACAAAACTATAAGATTTGTTAACGGGGACCTCTGTCACTATCTCGTAAGCAGGAATCTTACCCGGAACAGTCTTCTTCTGCTTACTCATTTTTTCAAAAGAAGTTGCCAAGGTCATTGCAAAGGATTTTCCTGCAAAAAAGGAGATAGATCAAACACCAGTCACACTTAGAAAAAAAAAAAACACAGTAAAACAAGAACAAATACTCAAGGACAATATATTAAAATCGGCATGATTATTGATTCCGTCGAATATCAGTAGGTTCGGGCTCCAATGTTCACCCACCTTAGCTTCAAATCCGAATTGAGCAATCTTGCTCAATTTAGTATCATACCTATCGGATTCGCAAGGTAATTTATTATTTACAGACTTACGGGGGGCACCAAGGGAATAATATCTCTCAAAAACTGGAATGCCTAACAAAAAAAAAACTCAATTTTCCACTCGGGAACTGAGACAGGACATTCTATCAATCCGGGAGTGCCCTTAGCCGGATCGTGTACCCCCTTGTTTCGAGGGCCTTTTGTTTTTGACCGACAAGGGTTGCACTATAATTCTAAACTAATTGTTGCACCACAAACCCTACTGAAAAAAAAATCAAGGCAACAGTGCACCGAACAAAATTGGGACTTAGGATACTTATGTTCCCTACCTTGTACCAGATAACACGAGTTGAAAACCCAAAGGTGGACATATCACTAAACTTTCTAATCCTAGTTACTTCATCAGAGGTAGAAGTCACATCATCAGATACCTTAACCCTTAGTTCAACCCTATACTGTCTAACAACCACGACAGAGCTAACCTCTCCCGAATAACCCCTTGAAACAAACCCCTCCAATATAGCTGCCCAACAAGTAAACCTGGAACACACACAAAAGGGGGAAAAAAAAAGGGGAAAAGAAGAAAGTATCAAAATAAATACCTAAAACCATTGAAACTAATTTGATGAAGAACACGAAAACTATTCTTCAAAAGATGGAAAATTTACTCAGAAAGTAACATATAAATGCACAAAAAATGCTGCTTTAGGTCAGATACGCAAAGCCCAAATCAACAAATGTAACAAAATCGCAAAAACTCGCACCTTGAGAGCGATTTAAGAATTTCCCACTATTGCTGCTATCACACGAAGAATAGCCGAAAGAAGATGCAATGAAAAGTTATGAAACTTGACAATGAAAAAGTGAAGATGAAAACAAAAAATTTACTGTTTTAAAACAAAAAGGAAAAGCCCGTGCCTTTTCAAAAGTGCCTTTTTTTGAAATGTAAAGCTTGCGTCTTTTCTTTAGGTACAAACTCCAAGGCAATCTTAGCCATACACGTGGAATTGATGGCTAAAACCACTAACAGCCAATAGTAACACCAAGCTGTCAAAACACATCATCCTTTTGATGGTCAAATTATAGATAAGACCAAATCGCAAAAGTTTGGATTTCACACATTTGGCTCACATATGTTTGGATTTCACACATTCGGCTCCCATACGTCCGGATTTAATACATTCGCCTCACATATGTTCGAATGTCACACATTCAGCTCACATATGTTCGAATGTCACACATTCAGCTCACATATGTTTGGATCACATTCGACCATCACTTTCTTGGTGGCTTTCCTAATGATCGAATTATAGACACGGATATCTATAAATTATCTTGATGGTCGAATTATGGATACGGCCATCAACAAATTGTCTAGCTATCTTGTTGATAGCAGAAACACAGATGTGGCTATAAGGGCAAATACATATCGGCCAGGTTAACATGTCTTTTTTCAAATTGGCATATGCCTTATTAGTAAAGATTGCATGAGATTCTTTTTTCGAAGGGGCAAATGCCTTATCGGTAAAATCAAAGTACATTCTTTTTTCAAAAGGGCATATGGTGTATACCATACACCAATGTCAATACATTGACCATATTTTTAACCATGATGACTTGGTTATTAATGACAAATCAAACATTAAGCTTAATTTATGTACTAAAAACTTTAATTTGATATATTACACGAGCAAAAAGGATTAATAACAAGAGAGAAATCTAAGATTAACCATGGCTCGTTCAGACATAGAATACCGGTACTGTTCATTACACATCCCACATCGAACCTCCAACGACTATCTGCGGAGTCTCAAGTCTATATATGAGGTTAATAACCAATTACCAAAGGCACCTAATTTTTATTACCCGAAATCTACAAAATCTTATTTTAGTATAATTGCTTTAACTTAAGCATCGAAGGAGTTTCGGGTAACACCCCGCAACTCTACTATGCAGGTTCAGGAACCTAGCTGACACAAGATCCACAACCAACTATCTCGAACCTAAAGGAAGATTACCCGCAACATTAGGGCTCAATACTAACCAGCGTCTGAGGGAGAAGAGCTAATTGTCTACTGTCGGTGAGACGTAGATGTCGGTCAACTTTCATGTAGACGGTGGACGGTGGGGAACATCATGGCCGAAGCTGGGAAACACAACTTGATTGACTTCTGTTCTTCCCCGTTCTTGCAATGGTTGATCCTCAAGGTATAGGATTGGTTGAACATCTGGGATTGATGGTTTTATGATTAGATCAGAGATTATATCAGATTTTGCAATGGAATGCAATGGGATATTCTTGGATAATTGTAACCGAGACTCATGGATAACGATTGGGTAGGACGGATGGACGGACGATGATGAGATTATTCAGGGATTTGGGATTTAGCAGATGAGGGAGGTAGAAGAGGTTAAAAAAAAATAAATTGAATAGTGTAATGTCATTTTTGCTGCTTCAAGTTTGACTAAGGAAAGTCATATGTAGTGGACTTGGTGAAAGTTCAATTTTCAGGTCAAAAGGGCTTACAAGGTAACTCAAAAATACTTATGAGAACTAAAAAGTTAAAAATAGAGTTAAGAGATTTTTGTGGTCAAAATATCAAACTTAAGGGATGAAAAAGACTATTTTCCCTTTAATCTAATAGGTCAAGTTGAAAATTGATCTACAACTATTAAATGAGAATGGATTAAGCGATAGGACCTGTGAACCGATAAATCAGTTGGTCACACGAATTCATGACCTCTCAGTCATAAGTAAGACTGCTTTACCATTCAAGTAAATTCTACTTGTAGATTTGAATATTATTATAAAATGAAATTAACATATATTTTATAAATAATAAAATTTATTTTGCACAAAAATATAATTTTTATTTTTAGTTATAATATTCTCGATTTGATTAGACTGGATCTTTCAATCGTAAATCAATAAATTTTTGGAGTTAATATCCAATTTGAGTATGGAAACAATACTTCACACTAAATATATCATCAATGACAAGAATGTCTATTTTTCTCCATCCATAACGAAATGCTTCTATTTTTGTTTTTAGTTGTTTTAGAATTGAATGCTTTGAACATGAACTAAGTTAAAAATTAATTTAAAAGAAAAAAAAATTGAAATGGCATATTTTACTTCAAATGAATGAAGTATATTAAATAAAAAATAACATTTGTTTTCAAATTCAAACGTAGAAAATGTAAAAACAATAATAGTTGTAGACTGTGATCCACCACCAACTCAATTACTTGAACAAATACTTGGAATAATTGTGTTTGTCGGCTAACAGATCAGAGAATCTGTAATTATTATATTATTACCTCCATTGAGGAATGATTAATACGTAAGAGACCAAGATCCAAAAAGAGGGACATTAATATATGGATATCGTCATATGAGCCTTAGTATGTAACACTATTTTTGGTGGATATAAGTAATAAATATTTCTTTCCGGCAGAAAAAAGTTAAAGGTAAAAATTTCTGAAAACTATAGATTTTTCGTGTAGAATGCAAAGGATCCAAAGTGCCACAGGACATTCAGAAATTAAAGGCCACTTATGAAAAGAAGAAATTAAGGGCTTCAACTATTAAAAATAAGAACACAAAAGGTGTACGAAATTGCTTTACAGATTATCTTGTGAATGATTATTGTGTACGAATTTATTGTCACTCAATCCTTTTGTAAGCAAATCTGTCATTTGATCCTCGATCTTGAGATAATTCTAATCAATCTCTTCTTGTAAGACCTTTTCTCAGATAAAATGATAGTGTACCTCTACATGCTTAGTTCTTGCATTTAGAACAGGATCTCCACCAAATGTATTTTTGATAGGTTATCACAATACAACATAATTGAATAGACTGTTGATTGGTTCAAGTCTTTTAACATTTGCTCAAGCCAAGTGCTTTCTTGTTCTACCATTGTTGTTCCTCAATATTTAGCTTTAGTTCTTGACAAAGACATGGTAGGTTTGTCTTTTGTTGTAGTACAAAATTGCTCTAGATCCAAAATTATCAAAGCATACTCTGTTGTTGATGGTCGAGCATTATGATCACCAACATCTCCACATCGTAGTAGCCAACTAACTTGCAATCAAGGTCTTTCTTGTAAAGACACCATGATCAAGTGTACTTTTGATATATCTTAAGAATCTTCGAACAACTTTCAAATGTGGTTTCTTTGGATTTTGCATATATTGACTCATCACACCAATTGCAAAAGAGATGTCAAGTCGAGTTAAAGCTAAGTAAATCAAACCACCTACTATTGGTCGATACATCTTGACATCTTCCAAATCTTTTCCTTCATTGAGCACATAATTTCACAGTTGACTCCATTAGGGTTGAAATTGGTTTGCACATGTAATTCCAAACTTTTTCAGCAAGTCTTTGGAATATTTTTCTTAGAGAAGAAATATAGCTTCGATCAAATGATCAACCTCCAATCAGTTTCTTTATTTGGAAATTGATGGATAGATTTTCCTTGGTTCATTGAACTTCATCTTCCCGATCTCCTGTTAAGATCAAATCATCTATAAGCACAACAACAAAATTCTCACCGTTAGTATTAACAAATAAACTAAAATCAACAGGTGTCATTGAGTAACCATTATAAGTAAGGAAATTAAAAATTTTACCATACCATGCTCTAGGTGTTTGTTTTAATCCATAAACTGCTTATCATAACTTACACATATGACCATGATATGTTGAGTTTGGAATCTCATTGGTTGACTCATTTATATTTTTCAGACCAACTCTCCATACAGAAAAGCATTCTTGACATACATTTGGTATAAATTATAATATTTGCAAGTAGCAAGTGCAAGTAGGACTCTATCAGTTGTAAGCTTTGCAACAGGAGGAAGGCTATCATCATAGTCAAGTGAAAATATTGTTGAGAGAATCCTTGAGCTATCAAATGAGCTTTGTATCTTTTAGCGGATCCATCAGTGTTGCATTTTGTCTTGTAAACCTATTTACAAGAAATTGGTTTTACATCTTTTGGCTTTGACATAAGCTCCCAAGTTTGGTTTTGTTGTAATGCATCAACTTCTTCTTTCATAGCCTTGACCCATTCTAGATATTGCAATGCTTCCTCATATGTGATTGGTTCTTTTGGAGCTTTTTCTTCAAATATGGTAGCCTTATATATATATATATATATATATATATATATATATATATATATATAGAGAGAGAGAGAGAGAGAGAGAGAACTAATGGTGTGCGTGGTGCCGCACATCGAATTTGTGTGCGACATAGCAAAATGACGTTGTTTTGTCAAGTTTAAAAAAAAAAGAAAAATTAGATTTGAGCCAGTAGAACGATGGCACAAACAACCAGAGCAGAACGAGCATAGGCAACGGAGTCTCCCCCGCCACCTACTACCATCACCACCACCCTTGCCCCAACACCCCACCCCGGCGCCCATTCCACCACCACCAAACTTTCTCTACACCCTCCCCTCGCACCTCCGGCTACCCCCAGATCTGCTCTGTTTCTCAAAATTGCTCTTGCCACTCGTTTCTATCTCACCGTTGGTGCTGCTCGGCTTAGCTCTGCAATTTTTATTTTTATTTTTTCAAAACTAAGGCCAAACGATGTCATTTAATTGGCAAGTTTTCAAAAAAAAAAAAAAAAAAAAACCAAAACGAAGTCTTTTCAGTTGGCCCACTCTGGCGGCACGTACATATTAGCAAATTCATATATGTATATATATATATATATATATATATATATATATATTTATATAAATAAATCTGTTTTGGGGGTTCGACTTTCTGATTCTTGTTGATCTTCGAAATTGAGGTGAGACTTCTGCTTCACTAGGCTCAACCTTTTCACTTGATTGATGGTGTACACCAGTTTACCATGGATTTCTTGTTACAGCCTGTTCATCATTAGGAGCACCATCATCATCATCCAAGTCTTCATTTCCTCCTAAGTTTAATACAATTTTGGCAATTTCTTGTTGCTTTGATTGTGATAATGCTTTATTGTTCGAGAATCATACCACGAAGATGCCAAGTCAAACATGACATTTCTACATTTGTTGCACCTTCATATTGTAAGGATCACAAATCTACATCCGTTACTTCGATTGTCGTATCCAACAAAAAGACACCTAATTGTCTTTATTTATCAATCTTGCCACGAGAATGATAAAAAATAAAGACAAAACATGTACATTCAAAAACTAGAAAATAACTTACAATAGGTTTAATTTTCCATAATTTGTCTAATGGTAAAAGAAAACATTACCTTTGTCGAGAAAGACGATTGATAACAAAAGTTGCAGTCCTTATTGCTTTAGCCCAAAATCGGCCGGACACATCCTTTGGATTAAGCATACTTCGACATTTTTTTGCCAAATGTCTATTATTCCTCTCCGTTACTCCATTTTGTTGCGGAGTTTTGGGACAACTAAATTTATGACATATTTGACATTCTCAAAG
Organism: Parsonsia alboflavescens; assembly: GCA_028571225.1. NCBI lineage: Eukaryota > Viridiplantae > Streptophyta > Magnoliopsida > Gentianales > Apocynaceae > Parsonsia > Parsonsia alboflavescens. Next base: position 2,930 of record JAOXNR010028000.1, on the reverse strand, counting down.
GAACTAGGAGAATTCATTTGAGGTGTATTCTCCTCCATTGTTGCAATGTAGATAACAAAAATTCTTGCCAATTTCTTCTTAAGTTGTGTTCTTAAACTCTTTAAATTTAGAAAATTTGTAGATTTTTCTTTCATAAAATAAACCCATATATTCCTAGAGTCATCATCGATAAATGTCAACATGTACCTCATTCCTCCAATTGATGATTGTTTGACAAGACCAAATATTAGAGTGTGCCAATTCTAATGGTTCTTTTGTTTTGAATTTAGACTCTCAAAATGACAATTGGTGTGCGTTTCTATGTTGATTCTTATCTCGAGTTTGGATAGTCCTTTTACCATTTTCTTTTTCATTATTCAGTCTTGTTTTGAATAGCTTATAAGGCTTGATCTCATGTGCTATAAATCCGTTATCTCTTTCTTCTCTATCTTTTCTTCACATGCAGTTTCTACTGACATAGTATAGACTGAATCCAATCTTCCTCCTTCCATCACCCATTTTTCTGAATGCTCAAGGTTACGAAATACCTTGAGATCAACCAAACAAAACAATCTGACTAGATAATGTTAATTGTGAAATAGAAAGAGGAGTTTTCTTCATACCTGGGACATGGTAGACAATTTAAAGTGAGACCTTGTTTTCATAAGGCTAAGGATGAACCATTGTATTATTGATGTGGGCTATGGGTGGCTTTGAGTTGTTTGCAATTACTAATAGTCTATTCCTTTAGTACTTAGATAAGTTTAATTGTTTACCTTTATCACCAATCATGTGATTTGAGCAACCAGAATCAAGAATTGAGACATGTTCATAATCAATTTGATTACTTGTCATTGCTATGAAAGCTAATTCTTCTTCTCTAGAAAACAATGTTTCAGCATCTCATTCATCTTCACTTTTAGAAGTGACAATGTTGTTTTTCATAGGTTTTCTCTTTGACCAACAACAATATTTTGCCATGTGACCCTTTTTGCCACAATTTTGACATTTACCTTGGAATTTTCTATCGTAGCCAAAATTTTGTGAAGTGTTTCCCTCTGATTGAGTGTTTCCTTCACTTGATAGATCCTTTGATTATCCATGTACCTTTTAGCCTACCATCATTGTTTTTCTTTGAGATCCATCCTTGTTTGTTGGCGTAGAATGCTTCTTCCTTGCCTTTTAGTGAAATTTCGACCATTTTCTTGGCCAACCTTCTTGTCCTACATGCAAATTCTAGAAGTGATAATTTTTCCATCTCTATACAATAGTGACAAACCTTCTATATTTGGGTCTTAAACCCTTAATAAGTATTCTTTTAATTCTGGTTGCTTCAGTTGAAGAATTAGAATCTAATTCAGTAATTTCACGATAAAGAGATTTTACTTTGTGAAAATATTGAGCAATTGTCATGTTTCTTTTATGTCATGGACAACAACCCACTCTCAAAACTTTGAAGTTTTGAATCGTTCTCTTTTGGGAAGAGTTGTCAAATGTTTCCAATGGCTCATTTGGAGTTTTGACTTTCTTGATATTCTCCAACATTTCTTCTAAAACAAATGTTTCGAAAGGAAATATTTTTGGCAAATGTACGATTTACATCTTTTGCCAGTCTTGCAGTTTTATTTCCATTGACGATTTCCTACAAGTCTTTACCTTCCAAGTATGATTCCACATAAGCGGACCAATTACTGTAATTTTTGTTGTTGAGCTTTTAGACTCCAACATTGGATATAAACTCATGCATCATAGTTTTAATTGTAAAGAAACTCTCAACAAATCACAATTTTCATTGTCTAACGAAAAAACCTAACTTTAACTTTGATACCAAATGTTTAATGCAAAGGATCCAAAGTACTATAGAAAATCAAGGAATGGAAGGCTACTTATTAGAAGAAGAAAAATAAGGGCCTCAACTATTAAAAATAAGAACACAAAAGTTGCGCGAAATTGGTACAATATTATGCTATATTGAATGGCTACACTAATTGTCTTGTGAATGATTGTTGTGTAAATGCTAATACACGAGCAGCCTTCATATAGTAATATAGACTAGAGAGTCGTTGCAATCATTTCAAATCGAATGAATTGCTAACGTCTATTTTGGATAAGAAGCCTAACTATGCTAACTTCAACATCTTAGTCTTGACTCGTAAGAGTTTAAATATGATACTTCAAAAAACTATGTATTGATTAAGTTAAAATATTAAAATATTTCTTAGTTAAATTATTTAAAAAATTGAAGTAAAAAATATCTTAAAGAGGTAATAGTAGAAAAAAAAATAGTAATTAATATTTATCAAAATTTTGTAATACAACTTGTATTATGAAACAAATTTGAAGAATAAAAAATGATGTATATTGTGAATTGGAAGAAGTAATGTCAATGAGTCATGGCACTTTTATGCATGTGTCATTTTATCAAATAATGCATTAATTGCTGGGAACATTTTTACAAATTGTTTGGCACTCCTCGATTAGAAATTATTAGCTAAGTGCCTCTCTCTCTCTCTCACACACACACACATATATATATAAATATATATATATATATATTTATAGGGTAATGCTGTAGAGTGTACTAATGCACTCCATTACAGAATGCTTTTATATATTATATCCTAAAAGGATAAACTAAACCCTAGGGGTATTAAATCAAATTTATTATTATTTTTTTAAATAAAGAAACAAGATTAACTATTAACTTTGATGGTTAAAGACTTAACAGTGCACTTTATAGCATTTTTGTATATAAAAAATAGTTTTTTTTATTTAAAAAATAATAATAAATTTGATCCAACACCTCTAGGGTTTAATTTGTCGGGTATCATATATAAAATATATTTCCAAAAAGTAATTTTTTTTATTGAAGATTTTTTTTTTTTTAAAAATAAAATCAGATATTAACCATTTTGTTTGACTGTTAGAGACTTAACAATACACTTCATAGC
>JAOXNR010027989.1:0-23603 GCA_028571225.1 Parsonsia alboflavescens | reverse complement strand
ATAATGAATCTCTTCAAACACATAGCAGCCAAGGGCTCATCAACAACACCGCCACCGCCACCGCCACCGCCACCGCCACCGCCTTCGCCGGCGCTTCAGCTCATTCACCATGTTTTCTCTTCCCTTCAGACTAACCTCTCCACTCTCTTCCTCCACCACTGTCCACTCTCTTCCTTCGCCACCCCTTCTCCAAAATATCCTCTTTTCGCCAGAATTTCTGACGCCATTAACGCTGTCTCACCAGGCTCTCCTTATTCTTTTGATAAAAATAGTGATGGAACTGGTAAAAGTAGGAGTTTTTCTGGAATGAGTATTGATGCCATTGAGGAGCGTTTAGCAGGTGTCCCTGTCTATGCTCTGAGCAACTCTGCTGGCGAATTTGTGATGGTTTCGGGCTCCAATTCTCGAAAAAACCTTGGGTTTGTTTGCTTTAATGAAGCTGATGCTGTTTCTTTTCTTGAGCAGTTGAAATCTATGGACCCGTCTGTGCGAGATGGCTCTCAAGTTGTACCTGTGGCTCTCAACAAGGTCATTTACATATTTATGGGAATTTTTTTCCCATTAATTTCTAAATAAAGTGCATATGTAACATAAGCTTGGAGGGGTATTCAGATTGTAGGACTCTTATTAATTTTATTTAAAGTTGTTTAGGTCAAACACCAATGGCTTTACTTTATAATTAATACATGATCTTATTTACAGTACAAGGATATGCCTTTTGGCTTGGTGCTTCTGGGCACATTTTCTGGTCTTTGATGGGAGCCTGTTCATTGATACGATTATTAATCGATGAGCCCTTTTATTTTTAGAATCAATGGAAGAGGGGGTGTTCATATTCAATTTGGCTCCACACACTCCTAATTATGATCTAAGTATTGATTATGACATGAACTGTATATGAAATGTTCTGAACTTGGGAATCTTGAAAGAGAATTTGATTGTTTGCGGGGATACTGAGTATACTGGGTGATTTTGGTGCAGTTGGTGCAGATTAGACTTGATGGAATATCCCTTAGGTTAATTCCAGAGGCATCCCAAGTAAAGAATGCAATAAAGGTTAGAGTTTTACTCCTTTTTTTGATTTTTGATTTTTATATATATATATACATATGATACAGGGACAAGCATTGATTGATAGATTTTTTGGTTACTTTCAGTTTTAAAGATATTTTAGTACTTTTGCTTTTTGGTTTTATTTGCTATGTAGGGTTAACCTATATAAGGCATGCTAAACTCATCTTTAGGATTTGGTTGAATATTTTTATATTGATTTTTATCAATTTATAGAACTTTGATAGTTTCTCTCCATTATCCCTCTATTCTTCTGATAAGCCGATTTTCCTGTCAGTTTGGCATCAATATATGTATATTCCAGATGGATTTTTTCAATTTGTAGATAAATCATGGTTTAGCTGTTCTGATTGTTGATCTGCAACACCTTCTATGTTGACAATATTGCGAATGCCATGCTCTTCAATATTTAGAATATATATATATACCTCCTTTTTTTCAATATGAATTATAAATAATTGAGAAATAATTCTTATTTGATTACAAGCTATAATAACTCTATTGTCATCTTCTCTGTTTTCTCTATAATACTGAATCTGGAAATTCTGCATCAACTCTATTGTCATCTTCTCTGTTTTCTCTATAATAATGAATCTGGAAATTCTGCATTCCATGCTTCTAGTTTTTGCTTTTACTTGTTGAAAGTTAGTTCTTATTTAAATGGCATGCATAATAGCAACTTTTAAACATTTTTTTCTTGCCTTGCCTCAGAAAATAGGTTTATATAATAAGTATGGTTTTAGATTCTTTACAAAATAATCTAGTCAAATCTATATTATAATATACATATGCACACTTTAGGAGACACTTTGAAACTATCCATGCATAATTTGATAACTCTAAGGAGATAATATCGTGTGGTAGGGACATAAATATGCAAGAGAATTTTTCTATCTGGACTTCAAATGTTTTCCTAGTAAAAGATTTCTAGAAAGAACATAAAGCTTGGGACTTATTCTCCTTGTCTTGAAATATGTTCATTCTTGTTTGATGTCTTTGTATCTCTGTTTTGATTACTGTATAAGTATCACATACAGGACACAGTATGAAAACCCCTCAACCCCCACCCTCCCCTCCTACAAAAGAAAAGACTAAAAGAAAAAGCATCTAAAAGTGACCACTATTAGCTCTTCATCTCTGTCATAACCCTAAACTTTCAATTTTCAAAGCTTATAGTTTCAAACTTTAAAATTGATTTTTCATAACTTTGAACTTTCAAAATTGATCCTCATAACCTTCCATTAGATAATTTTGTTACTTAATAACACCCACGTCATGTGCCATTCATGTGTCATTAGTTAGGTGCATTTCTGGCCGTAAACTTTTCATGCTACTTTACTATAACCTAGAAAATCAGTCAGCCATCAAATCTTTTTACATTCTCTTCTTTTTCTCCTCCAATTTTGAACATGATGTACATTCCTTCTCTTTTTTCTTCTTCTGTGTCTTCTGCATGTGGAATAGTTACTCCGTAATCCACACTACACCGAAAAATATGTTTGTCCAATTGATATATAATACTAAACCAAGACTGAGAGAAGAGAGAAGACTGTCCGATTTGAGGCAAAAAAAAAAAAAACAGAAGCAAAAAAGGCACTCAACCAAACAACATTTGAAATATGAAATTGGCCTTTCATACTTGAGTAAACTAGTTTGAACAGGACCATCAAGAGTTTTCACCTTCACACACCTCTGAAGTGGCATAGAAAGACTAACCAAAGCCTAAATCCAAAAACAACACTTTGATCCATATGACCTTTCCTGTCACAACTGCAATTCACGGTAATCAAAAAAGGTCTAAACCAATTTCTGGCCAACCTGAAGCATTCCATAGTAGTGTAGAAGCCCCACAATGTTAACCCAAAATGATTCCTCCTCAACCTCCATTATGGACGGGAAATCCCTTACCTTCCATGACCTAACCACAACCAAGTTATTTTAAAAAACCAGGGACCCTGTTTGAGGACAAAGTCCACAGTTTCTTATAATTCATAAAAGAATTTTGATAGAAAACTTCATCTATCTTTTGTAAAGAAAAACACCTAGACTGCCATGTATCCCCACCATAGAAAAACACCTACCCATCGAACATTTGAAACCTTGCAGATGTATATTTCAACCACCATAGACGCAAGCTAGCTCACTAAGTTCAAGCTCTAGTATCCCCATTCTTAACTCATCATCATGAACAAGAACACAGAAAGCCTCTTAATCAGATAACCTAACGTTCTGCAATTTTTTCAACACAATCAAATCCATGCTTCCAAAACCAACACAAGCCTACAAAACAACACAACAGAAACATGGAAAATATACAAATAACTTGACAAGAAGTTGTACAGTTAATCTTTGAAGATATGGTAGTTACACAAGCATAGAGAGAGAATCTCCACACCATGTGGAATGGATGATTTTAATTTTTAATTTGGCAGAAAGAATTAAATGGATGAATGTGGAATTATAAAACAAGATTTATATGAACAACATAAGGAAAATATTTATTTTTTCTTTCATCATCTTATAAAAGAAAATATTATTTTGACCAAGAATCCATTATTAATCCCATTCAATTCACAATACCAGAAGAAATGAGCAGTATTTTGAACATGAGAGGAGTTAAAATGCAGCAACAAGAGAACCCTAACTCAGATTGGAAAATTTTGAGCAAGGGATTGAAGTACATAGAATACTTTAGTAAGTTAAAAAAAAGGATATCTAAAAAATATAAGGAAAAACATTGGAATGATAGATTACGTATTATACATGTGAACATCAAGTAAACAATTCCTGCCAAATTCATTATTTCATGTCAAATAGTTTGGTAAGTCACCTACAAAAGTGGTTCTTATCCTAATTGCATGCACCTTTCTACTTGTCTTGCTTCTTCAAATTGGATTGTGGAATAAATTTGTCTTTATATGCTTTGCAAAATAATTTAGTTTCAGAAAGTAATATCAACTTTAGAAGAAACTTTGTAGTACTACATAGATAGCGTCTACTAATTACCATTTGATCTAAAACTTAAGCTTATGTAGATTGTATGATTTATATTTTTAACATGCCCCTTTATGTGTGGCTGAACACAAAACTTTCAATAATCGATCGAAAACATGGACAAATAACATTTTAATGTTCAGGAACAAGATTTGGACAAGGGAACTCTTGCCTAGATTTCATATTTACTATTGTTTCATCTAAAAGCTTAAGATTATAGAGAGAGGTATAATTTGTTATTTAATTCCTTGCTCTAATGTGTTAATCATTTGGAGATGATATCATCATTGAGTGACATGTTTCTAAGCTCAATTAAAGTGCTGTCTTACAAAATGAATATCAGAATGCAACTAATCAGAATTTTTCGACCAATTTAATTAAACTTCAACTTCAAGCTAATAGGAGATACTGTATGTGTTCAAAATTGTCGTTGAAAGAACAGTGTACGTGCTTTATGTTTTCAATAAGTTGATGCTTCTTCATGTATATAATTCAATTACAATTAGCATGTAACATAATCTATTAGATAAACAAGTCTTGTTAGTTAATAGTAAGTAGCACTTGAGACCAAGAGATCTCAGGTTCAAGTCACCATGTTGGATAAATGGAGAACCACTAATGATCTTTTAAGAAAAACCAAAAAAAAAGCATTAATCTATCAGATATGAGTACTTTTGATTGCTTTTTCCATGATTCAAATTACTTTTTCTGGTGGTAATTTCTGTAAAGAACCTAACTAGTTCGTAAGTCAAATGATTCACATATGTGTTTTTGTATACTTATTCTCTGCAGGTGAAATATTTGCACAGGAGTAATGTTCATTTAACCTGCCACATACTAGCTGACACTTTGCTGTCAGCATAGTTCTAAGTACATTTCTTTGACATGTGGTATTTTGGATGTTAAAAGAAACTGACTTTTCTTCTGCTTCTTTTCTGTAGGAAAGGAAGAAATTTGGTACTGATGATGATAGCTTTCCAGGGGTTCCAGTTTTCCAGGTGTTCTATACCTCTCCGCCACTATCGTAATTTATTTATTGCTTTTTGAGCAAAAACTGAATACATACAGAATTTCAAGAGGAAATGAAGCGAGATGCTTTCTTTGGTTATAGTTTTCCTAATTTGTGCTCAGATGGAATGGTTTTATGAGCCTGTAAAATATGTTATCCCATGAATTTGATATCATTCCCTGTGCTTCTCAAGAGAATTGTGCAACCTTTTGCCATTGAAACCTGGTATTTTACATTGGTTTGATGTAGTTGTATCAGGGGTAACAAAAGGCTGAGTATACCTTTGGATTCCAACATTCTCAGTTTGTCATATTTGTTCTGTTCCTTTGAATCAATCTTTCATGGTTGTGTGTCCTGAGGCATTAAATGTTTTGGAGCAACTTTTTAGTTAGGTAATTATATTTATATAGTTAGGCCATAGTTTTGGCTCCTTGTAATGATTATGCGCCTATTTGGATGGTAGGCCAATGCTTGATGAGCTCACAATGATTTGATTGATATCAAAATGTAATATGATTATTCCATTGGGGGTTATGATTTACTTTTGTTACACTCTGAGTTGAGGTTATATAAAATATATGTCATCCCTTTGATTATACAAACTATTGCTGGTGCCAAAAGTTTTAGTGATGACTATGTTTTTACAGTCAAAGAGCTTGGTCCTAAGGAGCCAAAACAAGAGATATCGTCCTGTCTTTTTCAGGAAGGTTAGGTGATGAAAATTGTATTCGGATATTCTGCTATGGTACACCATTTTTATGTTCCTTTCTTACTATTAATGATTTTTGTAGGAGGACTTGGAAAAATCTCTACATAGAGCTTCACGGCAGCAGAAAGCTTTGAATCCTGCTTTAAGAGCAGGAGATATTGAAGTAAAAGTTTCCCTGAGTCCTTTGATTTCAATCCTATGATGCTAATATTAATTTTGATTTAATCTTTTGTAGGTAGCAGTTCTTGAAGATATAATACGAGGGATGAAGGTAAAGAGACTTTTACTCTCCTTTTTTCCTCTATGCTGCCGTTGCCAAATGTAGGAATCATAATGGAAGTCTTGATTTTCCTGTGATTCCATTTAAAAAGTCTACTATTATTGGATTTGTAATAGACAACAAAAATGCAAATGCAGGATAATTCATCATCCCAGTGGAATGATGTCGTTTTTATTCCGCCTGGTTTTGATGTTGCAACGCGCCATTAGGAAAGGTCTCAGAACCTACAAACCTCTGCCAATTCATTGACATGGAAAATCGGCTTTGGTTATTGTTTTTATTATTATTATTATGCAGTGAGATAAAAGTTTTTTTTTTTTCTTTTTATCTGATTATCTTCTCCCCCTTGTGGAAATGTGAATAGTGCTTTGCTCTGTAAAGACTGAAAAGGATGAAATTCTCTTACTGAATGAAATACAAACATATATATTTGACATTATTTTTATGAAGTGTGTTGCTGCAATTATGTGTGTATCCTACTTGGTGGTCTAATGCTATGTTTATGAACCGAGGTTTTAAATCTTTTGAATGTTAGTGTCAATCCCCGTGCCAACTTCTTCCCAATCCTTCCTAGGCTCTCTAACTTGATTTCCAAGGCTCCCAAGGGCTTGTTCTTTGATTGTATACTCTTCGTTGATGTCTTCTGTCATCCACAAGTTGAATTGCTTCCTTGGTTTCTCTTCATCCATCAATGGTAGTTCTTCAAAGATTGTTGGGAAATCAAGCATTTCTTCTTTTCTTTGCACAAATGTGATCAATGTTTGCCCCAACTTGGATACTCTAACTCTTGTAATTAGTCTAGAAGGTATCAAAGGTGTTGGATCACCATCATTCCCTCTCACCTTGAAAGAATTTGTCCTCTAATTGGCTCCATCTACATGAGAAAGATGACTAACATTAAAAGTTGAACTCACATCATACTTATCGTGGAGATCCACTTTGTTAGTATTATTATTGATCTTCTCTATGATTTGAAATGATCCATCTCTCCTTGGTTCAAGCTTTATCTTTTTAAATTGAGGAAAATTTTCCTTCCTTAAGTGAATCCATACCCAATCACCAATAGTGAATTTCATTTCCTTCCTTCCTTTGTTGTGTTAATTAGCATATATTTGAGTTTGCATTTGGACGTTCTCCCTTGTCTTGGCATGCAATTCTTGATCATTTCATCCTTCCTTTTTCCATCTAGGCTATAAACTTCATTTAAAGGTAAAGGGGTCAAATCTAAAGGTGTCAGGGTCAAATCCATGAACCAATTTAAATGGAGAATAATAAGTAGAAGAATGCATACATTTATTATAAGCAAATTCAATGAAAGATAAACATTCTTCCAAGACCTCAAATTCTTTTTTACTATGGCTCTTAACAAGATTCCCAAGGTCCTATTTACCACCTCCGTTTGGCCATCCTTTTGAGGGTGACAAGTAGTGGAAAAACACAATTTATTTCCCAACAACACCCACTTCCAAAAAGAACTCAAGAATTTGGTATCTTTGTCACTAACAATACTTCTAGGAATTCATGCAATCTAATGACATTTTTGAAAAATAAGTTTGCAACATTATGAGCATCATCAATTTTTGAGCAAGCAACAAAGTGTGTCATTTTAAAGAATTTATCAACAACCACAAGAATTGAATCTTTACCCTTCTTAGACCTAGGTAAACCAAGCTCAAAATCCATAGAAATATGTTCCTAAGGTGCATGAGGAATAGGTAAAGGCATGTAGAGATCATGTGATTTAATGGTAGACTTAGCCTTCTTATAAACAATGCATGTTTCATACACTGTAATTACATCTCTCTTCATGTGAGGCCAATGAAAATGCTCCTTAAGAATATCTTTTGTCTTGAAAATGCCAAAATGTCCCATTAGGCCACCCCCCATGACTTTCAATAACAAGAAATCTAATTAAAGAACATTTAGGCACACACAATTTATCTTCTCTAAATAGAAAGTCATCATGTAAGTAATACTTATCGTAAGCTCCCTTTCCACATGCAACGAAGACATGTTTGAAATCATCATCCTCTCCATATAACTCTTTAATAAACTCAAATCCAAGCAACTTGGCATCAAGAGTAGTTAGTAAGGTGTACCTCCTTGATAGAGCATCTGCTACAAAATCTTCTTTACCTTGCTTGTATTGAATGATGTAGGGAAACATCTCTATGAATTCCACCCACTTTGTATGTCTTTTGCTTAGCTTTGATTGTTCCTTCAAGTACTTCAGAGACTCATGGTCGGGATGGATGATAAACTCCCTTGTCTATAAGTAGTGTTACCTATGCTCTGTTGTCCTAACCAAAGCAAACAATTCTTTGTCATATGTAGAGTAATTCAAAGTAGCACCATGTAGTTTCTCACTAAAGTAGGCAATTTCTTTTCTTGCATTAACATGGCCCCAATCCCCACCCTCCATGCATCACACTGAATTTCAAACACCTTTGAAAAATTGGGTAAAGATAAGATAGGAGTACTAGCAAGTTTGGTTTTAAACAATTGAAAAGCCCCCTCTTGCTCACTTTCCCACCTAAACTTCATTTTAAACTTGATAATTTTGGTTAGGGAGATTGCAATGGTACTAAAATTGGGCACAAACCTCCGATAAAAAGATGCAAGTCCATAAAAACTTCTTACCTCACTTGCACTCTAAGGTGTTGGTCAATCTTTGATGGCCCTTCACTTTTCTTCATCAACATGGATGCCCTTAGATGACACAATATAACTAAGAAAAGTGACTTGAGGCAAACAAAATGATTATTTTAGATTAGCATAAAGTAATTCACTTCTAAGGATGTTAAAGACAACTCTTAAGTGACTAACATGCTCATGTATATGTCTTCTATAAACCAAGATGTCATCAAAGTATACTACCACAACTTTACCAATGCAAACTCTAAGAACATGATTCATTAATCTCATGAAAGTGTTAGGTGCATTTGTGAGACCAAAAGGCGTAACAAGCCATGTTTGGTCTTGAAAGTGGTTTTCCACTCATCTCCTTCTTTCATACGAATTTGGTGACAGCCACCTTTCAAGTAAATCTTAGAAAAACATACAGTACTACTTAATTCATCAAACATATCATCTAATCTAGTTATAAGAAAGAGATACTTTATAGTGATTTTATTGATTGAATGACAATCAACACACATTATCCAACTTCCATCCTTCTTGGGCACAAGGATGACGGGTACCGCACATGAGCTCATGCTTTCCTTCGCAAATCCTTTGGATAGAAGCTCCTCCACTTGTATTTGTAGCTCCTTGGACTCCGCCGGATTGGTTTTATAGGCAACCCTGTTTGGTAATGGTGTTCCTAGTATCAAGTCTATTTGATGCTCAATCCCTCTCAATGGTGGCAATGCTTGAGGGAGCATGCTAGAAACATATCCTCAAATTCCTTCAAAAGAGTACAAACATCACTAGGAAGAGAAGAGTTAGTGTCATCATCAAAAGAAGTAGAATGCAAAGAATGTTTATACATAAATAAGACTAACGACAATCAACACACATTCTCCAACTTCCAGCTTTCTTGGGCACAAGGATGACGGGTACCGCACATGGGCTCATGCTCTCCCTCACAAACCCTTTGGAAAGAAGCTCCTCCACTTGTCTTTGTAGCTCCTTGGTCTCCTCCACATTGGTTTTATAGGCAACCTTGTTTGGTAATAGTGTTCCTGGTGTCAAGTCTATTTGATGCTTAATCCCTCTCAATGGTGGCAACGCTTGAGGGAGCACTTCTAGAAACACATCCTCAAATTCCTTCAAAAAAGAACAAACATCACTAGAAAGAGAAGAGTTAGTGTTATCATCAAAAGAAGTAGAATGCAAAGAATGTTTATACATAAGTAAGACCATTGGCTTGAAGCCCACACATGCACTCTTCAACTCTCTTTCTTTTGCATAAAAACTCATTTTCTTTCCACTCTTTTTTTCTTCTTCACTCATGTTCTTTTCACTCTTATTTTGCCTCTCTTTTTCTTTCTTCCTTCCCTCTTTCTCGTTTCTTCCCCTCTCATTCTCTCTTGTTTTTCCCTCCTTTTCTCTCTTGTCTTTCTCCTCATAGAATTCTTTCATTCTCTCAAGAATTTTCTTTTGATCCATATAGGCTTCAAGTGCCTCAAGTGTATCTTTCTTCCTTCGAACTCCAAGGTACGCTTGTTCTTGAGGCCATCATAGATCACCTTCCTATCATATCACCATGGTCTCCCAAGTAAGAAGTGTGTAGCTTGCATAGGCACTACATCACATAGCACCTCATCATGATACTTGCCCATAGAGAATGAGATCCTTACTTGCTTGCCAACCTTCACTTCATCACTATCATTTAGCCATTGAAGCTTGTATGGCTTTGGATGATCTAAGCAAGGTAACTTCATCTTCTTAACCAAGTAGGCACTTGCAATATTTACACAACTTTCACTATCCACAATGACACTACACTAATGTCCTTGTATCAAGCACATTGAATGGAATAAAATTTCCCTTTGCAAGTCGTCTTCTTCGCTAGCTTAGGTACTGAGTACTTTCCTAATCATGTACGTTTTTTCACAATCACCTTCATTAGGATTAAATTCATTTCTATGCCCTTCTTCTTCATCCTCATTGGTCGACTCCACCATGTCCCTATTGTTCAAGATGATGTGCCAATGTCTTCCCAAGAATTCCGAGGCTCTCCAACTTGATTTCCAAGGTTCCCCAAGGGCTTGTACTTTGATTGTATACTCCTCATTGATGTTTTCTATCATCCACAGGTTGAATTCCTTCCTTGGTTGCTCTTCATCCATCAATGATAGTTCTTCAAAGATTGTTGGGAAATCAAGCATTTCTTCTCCCCTTTGCACAAATTTGATCAATGTTTGCCTCAACTTGGATCCTCTAGCTCTTGTAATTGGTTCGGAAGGTATCATAGGTGTTGGATAACCATCACCATGCGCCGCTTCTTGTCATCTTTGCATCATGTCACCTTCCCTTATCTATCATTGCCTATACCTATCCCTATCCCAATCATATCCCCGAATCCTTAGCCACCACCGAGCAACCAGCAGCTTGCATAATAACTATCTCTTATTTCAAACCATCATCTTCACCTCACCATGGCCAACCCCAAACAACAGCCTTCTCATAGCTCTTTACTTGTTGCAACCCAACCCTACAAACCCTCTTTTGCCAACATCGTGCAACAAAAGAATCAAAGCCACTCAATCTTTCTCCCACAGTAACCACAATCCTTTTACGATGCAAAAATCACCATCCCATCTTGCCAGTTCCGGACTATAAGATCTGAGGGAAATTACCAAAAATGAATGCTACCCACAAAATGCAAATATAACACATCTCAAAGACAAAATTCCATGTTCATGAAGATCAAAACACGAAGTAATTTCAAAATTATCAAAATGTGTATAAAAAAATAAAAATAAAAAAAAGCGAAAAAAGTAATTGTATATTTCTCAATTTGTATATAATGGCAACTCATTAGTGATTAATAAAGAAGGGCTAAGTTAGATTTAAATGTTTTTAGAACAAATGGCTGAATTTATATTTCAAAAACAAAATTCTTATTTTAAAAAAAATAAAACAATAGCCTTGAAGTTTCAAAATAATTCTTTTAATTTTTTTTTACTCAAAAAAACTCAACTGGAGAATCTTTTCCTATAGGTTCACTTAATAAACTACCCAATAGTAAATTTTAGGAAAAAATTTCTATTTACTTTTCAAAAACTATTATAAGGTTGAGAGCGTCTCTTTCTAACTTTCTAACTTTTCATTCTAAACGTGTGAATCACTTTTTTATGTCTTCCAATTTGTATACAATAGCATCATTAGTGATTAATGTAGATGTCTTCGGTATGATTTAAATGTTTCAAGTTATAGAATAAAATTATTGAATTTAAAGAAAATTAGGATTCTCCATGTCGGACAAAAGTATAATGAAAAACAAAATGGGTGTGAAAACGACGTCGGCGTGGGCTTCTTCGATTCCAGAGGTTGTATCCGGCGTCCCTGTTTCTTATTCAATTAGTGAATTCTGAAGATTCCGGCAAAGAAAAGTATTTCCGTTTTTCTCCAATTATTATGCTCTATCAATTTCCTCAACTCAGTGGGCTTTTTTTTTGTGTGTGTGTGTATAATTTCTCTCTTGGTTTTGAATTTGATGATCATATGGTTGAGTTGATAATAGAGAACAACTTTGTGACGTTTGAACGAAGATGAATAAAGGGATTAATTAAAGACTTGCAGTATGAAATTAGTAGCCCTAAGTTCTTGATTTATTTGGGTTTGTTTTGATTTGGAGTTGAGGATTATATGTGTAATGTGATGCATAGATGGATATTAGTTGAGTTTGGAAGACTGGAGTAGTAGAGATTGCCTGTGAATGAATGGTAAATGTTGATTTGATAAAAAGAGAAATTTTGTATCTTGATTCTTGAAACATTACAATGAAAAATGAATGGAAAAAGAAAAAAAAACAAATAAGCTTGTTTAGGTCCTTAATAGTAGAGAGTATGTAATGAAGAAGAAAGATTGAGTATTTCTTAACTAACTACTTTCCTCTTAATCTTAGAGTTTTGGCTTGGTGTTCTGGACACTGTTATCAGATGAGTCGAAAGATAGAAGGAGCAATTTGCTTTAAGGATGAGCACTAGCTGGTAATCTTGCAGGTGCATTACACCTTTTGATTGAGGCTATTTTACACAAGTATAGTTTTCAAAAATGAATTTTCATTTTCATCTGTATTTACTGCGTATTTGTGACAATGGAGACCTCCTCTTGTTAAAAAAAAAAATCAATGCTGAATGCAAAGTAACTTTTCCCTTGGTTAAAATTGGCAACTTGCTTGAATAGGTTCGAGTTGTTCCGAAGGATCACAACGATGGTTACAATGTTGTCCGTCTATGGATCAAATTATTTCGTGGATTGGATTTCACTTGACTGTCTTAGTGGAATCTATATTAATCTTACCCATTGATTTCTATTTTAAAGTGAATGATGTTTCAGTTAAAATATTTATGGATGCAACTGGGTTGTCGTTTGTTTTGATGAAATTCTAATCCTGCATGTGATATACTCTTACAAGAACTAGAAAGATAGTCAATTGTTGTGATTCACATCTGGGACTGACTGTTTGCTTGGGCCAGTATGATACTACTACTAATACCATCCCACGGGTCCTCTCCTGTGGGCATTCAATGTGTGAGGCCTATCTTTCCCAGCATCCTAACGCTGGCACTCAGCTTGTGAAATTACCCAGTTGTCCTTCATTCTTACCCAAGAACATTGACCTCCTTCATTCCAAATCCTGGTCGAGTGTTGAGAGTAGGAGAGAGGGCTCGACAAGTCATGGAATTTTGAAGATATGGAATTAAAGACGTTGACACATTAGAACCATCGATAAATGAAATGAAAGTATACAAAGATGACACATTAGAACCAGTAAATTCACACACAAACTAAAGGAAACCATTACTTGAACCTGCAAATGGCCTTGATGCGTTTAGCTCCCTCCCTTCAGTGCTTCTATTTTCTTTAAAGCTTGGCTTATGGTTCCTGGTCATTAATATACCAATTTTCTTCTTTCTTCCTTATTTTCTTTTTAATTAAGCTTCTTTCACAACCTTTTGTTTTTATGTATCCTCCATCAGGTTGTTGAATGCATATTTGCTGATGAGTAGAAATGTGAACCTCTAATAGTTTTTTGCCTACCTAAGCACATGGTGTAATATGACTTCTTTTTAGTCAAATCAAAGTTATAACCAGACATGTCAAAAATTTTAGTGCTCAATTAACATACATGCGTCCACAGGGCCAGTTTATTCAAAAATCTGTGCTCAATTAACATATCTGCGTCCATGATGTTTCTTTTTCCACAAATACAAGGTCTAGTTAATTCAAAAATGGTGTTTCCATTTCTATCTCTAAGCTGCCCTTCCTCATCTTTTGTCACCCTTCATTTTTGTGAAACACCAACTCTCCCCCGATGAAGAGAATTTCTCTTCAAGGAATTGCTACTATGGGCTTGTTCTCACTAACATTATCCTTTTTAAGCTATTGAGTGAAGACACATTGACAAAAACATTTTGAATATGCTTTTCGAGTATTTTCTAAGTTTTAGTTGGCTTAAGATAGTTGTGGGATCCCACAACTATCTTAAGTGCCTACTGTCACATAATAGTAGAGTCCAAATTAAGGAGGTAACTGATCTCTCATTTAAATAATCGAATTGGACACAGTCTACGGACAATTCGGATAAGCCACACAAGAGATAGGCTCTCTGAGAACTGATTACTCCTAATTACTCTTGAAATATTGACATAGGCATCGGAGCTCTTCCCCTAGGCATTCGGTGACTAATCTCTTCTTTCTTCTCAGGTTGCAGTCGATTGACGTCATCACGGTTTTGGGGTGACCCGGTGTTCATATTTTGAGCCCCATCATTTCTAGCACCATCTGTAGGAAATATAGACAAAAAAGCTTAACCTTTTTCCCCTACGCAAAAAAAATAAAAAAGCCTGATGAATCAGTCACAGCCTACACGCGTTCAACCGCTGCATCGAGTTAGACTACCCTGTAGAACGTAGGTGTGCACTGGCAAAACAGTGCCAGAAATGCCACCACCAGTGCAAATTATCGACAACAATACTCCAGGACCCGTCACCTAACGGGATCAACAGTGGCCCACACAATCAGGCCCATCCCAGAGGGTCTCAGTAGTTGGATATGCCCTAAGAACAAATGATGATTTTACTTAGTTGGCATAACTTTGTATCATGATACTATTTATACCATTATATAATTTACTTTTATATCTGCGTTTCATTAAATAAATTATTTAATGTCCTTAGAATAGTTTATTTCTATTCTTAAAACGTCCCTAGTCAAGTGTTATTGAGATTAGGATATTAATAACACACTGAGACTAGTATGTGCTTATTGATGACAGTCGTCATGGATATGAGATATCAAATCATGACATAGGTACACGAAGAGTATCGTGTACTGGATTTACCCGCCATGAAATCACTTCATAGATTGTTATATGAGTGTCATGAGTGATTTCATTATGATAATTATGTCTCATCTTTTGACTTGTGGTCATCAGAGATTCCTACATGAAAGATTGCATACTTTGATCTTGTCAAATGTCACGTTTAACTAAGTGGATAATAAAGGCTTGTATTGAATATGTCCTAATTTGTGTTGTGAAATGTTGAATGATCAAGATATTATTTGTCCCTCTTATATAACAAGAGAGTGATGTCTAGCATTCTTGGTCGAGTAAGATTATGAAATGCATGGCCATACTCGAATAAGTAGATATGAGATATTTATCTCATTCTATTTAGTTAATGTACTCGGGGTTGAGAATTGAGATATTGAACTTTACGAGTATGACATGTTCCATGACTCGTATTCAATAATGACTTCCTGGACAAAGAGATTAAGATGTTATTTTTATCACGGAAGGTTTTGTCTTGTCACCGACATTCTCGTTAATTGGATTGCAATAATGTGTTGTTGGACACCGCTTATTGTATATGACATTAAATATCATTTATGTCAAATGCCAATTTTATGAGGACCTATTGGGTCACACATTCAGAACTTATCGCTTAATGGGTAGTATCTCGTTTGGGACCAAAACATAGCTAAAGTTGTTTAGGCTAATTCACGAATAGGAATTTACCAAAATATAATTAAGTGACTGAATTGTGTTTTTCCAGGTTCATCGAATTTGGGCGACATTATAATTCAGTACTCTCTGATAGACTTCTCGTTCTTGAATTCAAATTAGAATTCGAAACGAGATGATTTATCCAGAAGACTTCTTATCATGAAGTCTTTTAGGTTTTTTAGATTGAACGCCTCTCTCTTTCTGTTCAGTCTTTTTTTTTTTTCGGAGCGTCTGCTTAGAAAATAGAGAGTTAAGAGAAACCGAAAAACGAGAAAAACATATTTTCACGACCGAACCTAGCAATTCAAGCTTGTTTATTCCCGTTGCCTAGTTCGTGAGACGTACATTGGAAGCGGACATTCGTGTGACGAAGTAGAGGCAAAGGTCAGAGATTTTTGCTAGTGACTATAGACAAGAGATATTAACGTTCATCGTCTATCTCAGAATTCAAAAAGGTAATGTTAGTACCCTCTCTAAACTCCCTCCGATCGATGCCTGGAGGAGGTCTATTTGTGGCCTTCCCTTTAGCCCCCCACTTGTGCAAGGGAGGCCTGAACAGGAGCATCCCTAGTCGACCAACAATCCCAGGCCACAGAGATCTGGGAGAACACAGATGACTGTTCCAACAGACCTCTTGGAACGAATAGTGGTGGCCTTGGAGAAAGTATTTGGTGGGCGGGATTATGTGTCCACTGGGCTCACTCCGGAGCCTTCGCGAAGAAATTCACAGCCTCCCCAAGGCCAGGCAGAGCAGGCACCGCCTAACCAGCCCCCACTCTTAGAAGCGAGGAATGACCTCCGACCTCATGAAGCAGGTCGAGAGCAAGAAAGGTCCCAGCGGACAAGAGCACAACTTGTGATCGACCTCAGGGGTTACGAGCTTAGGGATAGGCTCAACCAAGTAGCCATGTCGCAGAGCCAGAGACAGGATCTCGAAGAGCAAGGGAGCTCGCTACGAACTCTTCTTGGAGTAAGGATACCACCTCGACGAAGCCTGATTGAAATGACAGGTGATAACGCTCGAGTGGTAGCCCCCAATCCATTAAGGAGAGCAACTCCCCTAGCCAATCAGGAGCAATAGAGCAATGTGGATCTTACCGAGCCTTTGCTGTTTGTCCACAGCATCCGCACCGCTCGAATGCCGCCAGGATTCAAAGCCCCACACCTGGAGGTGAAATATGATGGTACAAGGGAGCCTCAATAGCAAATTGATGAGTATGTCTCCTACATGGAGATGTTCGAGTACCCCGACCATGTGAATTGCAGAGCCTTTCGGTCGACATTGACAAAAAAGGTCCAATCCTGGTTCAAGGGCATCCCTGAAGCAAGCATCTCGAGCTAGACTCAACTTAAAGAGTTGTTTTGGAAAACTATCAGAGCAACATGAAGTGTGAGAAGGATATCAATGACCTCTTTACCATTAAACAAAAGGTCGGAGAAAGCACCCGAAGCTCCTACAACAATGACGCAGTCGAGATCGAGTAGAAAAATGATGCCATCTACATCACTGCCTTCAAATATTATTTGCAAGGGGTGTACATAGCCCTCAAGCTGGCCGAGGTGCCAGTAAAAACCATCAAAGAGTTGTAGACACTCCTGGAAAAGTTGATGAAGGTTGAGGAAACAGCGGTCCAGAAGAAGATCCCTGGTTTCGCCTTAGCCAATGAGAAAGATAACAGAGGGCATCCAAGGAGAACGAAAAAATCAAAGAGGGATAGGAAAGACCCTCAATCAAAAGGGGGAACCTCAGACAAGATGAGGAAGACATCCCTGACCTCGTGACCGTCCACTTAAAAAGTCACAAGCAGAGATCCTGGTGGTAATGGAGAAAAAGGGATTCCTAAAGCCGCCTAGGCCTCTCAAAAGTCTTGTGGTCAAAAGAGACTCGGCCAAGTTCTGTCACTACCACAAGGACCATGGCCATCTTACCAACGACTGCTTCAACCTCAAGCGGGAGATCGAGAGATTGGTGAAGAAAGATCACTTGCAAGAGTTCTTGGCTAAGAAGGCAAGTCCAGCTGATCTGCCACCAGCAGCCCCTCAAAATCAATGACATCTTGTGCGAGAAATAAATGCCATTGAAAGGAGGTCCAAGCTTGCTCGAGGGGAAGACTGAGAGCCCCTCACCGTATTCCTCTAGATCGGAGATTCCCTAGTCCGTAAAATTCCAGTGGACATTGGAAATGCCGTGAATGTCCTATATCGGAAGGTCTTCGACCAGATGGGTATAGACAAGAGCTTACTGATAAGGTCTGACATTGCTTTGAGCAGCTTCAACGGCAGCACGACCTATGCTAATTAGAGTTGTCAATTGGGGCTGGCCCAACCCTACCCTATAATTTTGGAGGGTTGGGTTTCAAAAACCCAGCCTTAATAACATCGAGGGCTTTTTAGCCCGGCCCTTAAGGGTTGAGAGCTGATGAGGGCTGAGGGAGGGATGGGCCAGGTCGGCCCTTGGGGCCAAGGTTTTTTTAAAAAAAAATTAGAAAAAATTTATTAAAATTTTTTTTAAAATCTGAAACAGTGAAACTACAATCAGTGACTCAGTCATTAGAACTTCCCTTACACTACTACAGCTGCCAATAGAGATTTACGGGAAAGCAAACTCACACCACTCACCACAAATCACCTCTCTCTCTCTACTACCTTCTTCTTCTTCTTCTTCTTCTCTCTTGCTCACTGCCGGCTGCCGTGAGCAGCCAGTCACACAGAGGGAGACCATAGACGGCAGATCGTAGACAGGAGACGCAGATGGCAGACGACAGATGGCAACCCTAGCCCTTCCTCTCAGCTATCCCTCCACATTTTTTCCCGACTGTCACACATCTTATGTTTCCAAGAAGGTGGAAAAGAAGAGGACAAACAAAGGTATCTAAAATGTTTGTTTTGCCTATTGCATATTTTTGGCCATATAATTAGCTTTTACCATTCATTATCATCTTTGTCTTGATTCATGTTGTATTCATCTGACTTCATTGAGTCTGTAGCTCAACCCAGTTGTTATTGGCATTTAGGGTTTTTAATTTTTATATTGGCATCATATCTTAGGTGAAGTTACTGAAAAATATGGTTTAATTCAAATGTTCACAACTTAATTAAGTGATTGAATTATGATAAAATATTATTGCATTCTATTAAATCTTTTTATACAAAAGAAGTTAAGTTACACTTAGTGGCATAGGCAGTAGTTACTGTAAAATGTTTTGCCGTAAATATCCTTCATCCGAATATGGTTTAGACTCTGGAGCTGGGAACATTACATTGTAATGTGTCTTTGGAGAATAATGGAGATAAAATGGTCTTGCTTCATTAGGATTTTTGATCAATTATAATGCTTGATTTTGTTTTCTCATTTGGTAATACATTGAGTTGTACCAGTACAATAGAGACATATATTGGGGGGTGCATTGATGCCTTGAATTGTACATTAAAAAAAATAATAATAAAATTTTTTTTTTTTTTAAAAAGGAAGGGGGCTGGCCCGTCCCGGCCCTTGGCCCTCTAGGGTTGGCGCTGGGCTGGAGTTTTGGTGGCCCTTTAGGAAAATGGGCCGGCCCGCCCGACCCTTCAAAACGTCTGGCCCTTCAGGGTTGGGGCCGGGCCGGCCCCAATTGATAGCTCTAATGCTAATGGGGTCCTCCAAGTCCCAACGACAGTCCACACAAATGAGAAAGAGGTCACTGAAATCATGGATTGGATGATGGTTGACGCCTCTGGAACCTACAATGCCATCCTAGACAGAAGGGGGGTCATGGGCCTGAGGGTAGAAATTTCTCTACTCAATTACAGCTTGAAAATCCAAGTAAGAGACACTTGGATCGTCCTAGAGGGCGACAAACAACTTGCTGTAGAATGCTACCGCACTGAAGGTAATGAGGAAGGCTCACCTGAGCACGAGAAGGATGAATGCATTGACCTCCCGAAGGAGGATAACAATCCCCGGATTCAGGTAGCTGGTAGAGGAGAAAAATCGTTCCTCAACCCAAAATTCCTTGAGAAAGGGATCAAAATTGGAGAGTCATTGCCTCCCAAGGTCAAAGGAAAACTTGTTGATTCCCTTCAAGAGTATCTGAAGGTCTTTGCCTAGCAGCCTAGCGACCTCAAGGGAATGGACTGCAAAATTGCTGAACACAAGGTCGGGCTCAAGCCAGGAGTCAAGCCAATGGAAGAGAAGAAGAGGACCTTCGCCTTTGAGCATAATGAGGTCATAGATCGAGAAGTCCAAGCTCCTCTCGATGTAGGGATTTTAAAAGAAATGTTATACCTTGAATCGCTGGCCAACTCGGTTGTAGTCCCAAAGAAAGAAGGGACATGGAGGATGTGTGTGGACTTCACCACACTTAACAAATTTTGCTAGAATTCCAAGCGTAGATCAGATGGTGGATTCTATAGCTAGATATCAGTGGTTATGCTTCCTGTATGCATACAAAGGGTACCACCAAATCCCAATGGCGGTCGAAGAAATGGAAAAGATCTCGTTCATCACAGAGGTCGAGACCTACTGCTACGCCAAGATGCCGTTAGAACTAAAGAATGCAGGTGTAAAATTCCAGCAAGCTATACATAAGGTGTTTAAAAACCAGCTCGGGAGGAACATAGAGGTCTACGTGGATGACATAGTGATCATGTCCAGGACCTCTGAAGATTTCATTGACGATATCAGGGAGACCTTCCAGACCTACAAGGCAGCTCACATGAAGCTCAACCCAGAAAAATGCACCTTCGATGTCTCAACAGGTAAATTTCTGAGCTTCATGATTTCTAAAAGAGGCATTGATGCCAATCCAGACAAGATAAAAGCTTTGTTAGACATGGAAGCCCCCAGAAGCATCAAGGAGGTTCAGAGTTTAGCTGGGAAGATGGCAACACTTGGGCATTTTATCAGCAACATGGCAAACAAAGGAGAAGAATTTTACGACGGCATAAAGAAGCCGAGGACTTCCAGTGGACAGAGGACTGTAAAGTGGCATTCATCAAGCTGAAGGACTTGCTGGGGTAACCCCCTCAACTTGTCTCTCCAAGGTCAGGAGAGGAAATCTCGATGTACCTTACTGTAATAGAGAAAGTAGTTAGCTCAGTGATGTTGGTAAAAAGGTCAAGACAACAATTCCCCATTTATTATCTCAGTAGATTGCTTAGAGGTCTAGAAACTAGATATTCGGACCTCAAAAAGTTCTTGTACCTCATTATCATTACCTTGAGGAAATTAAAGCCATATTTTAAAGCTTACCCAATAATAGTTTTAACGAATCTACCATTGAAATAAGCTATAGCATAGCCTGAGTTGTCGGGCACAACGATGAAGTGGTCCCTTGAGCTCTTGGGATATCAAAGTCAATTTGAGACAAGGAAGGTAATAAATGGTCAAGCTCTCGCAAACTTCGAAGGGGAATGCACAAGGGCTCCACTGGAGCTCACAAGCACCTGTGAAGGCAATGTCTAGACAATATATACAGACGGATCAACGAAGAAAGAAAATTCAGGCTTGGGAATAGTACTGATCAGCCCTAAGGGAGTGAGAATCCCTTACTTTGTGAAGTACAACTTCCCAACCTCGAATAACAAATTTGAATATGAAGCTCTCTTAGTAGGTCTAAGACTTATAAGAGCTCTCAAGGGCAAAAATTGCATGCTAAAATAGATTCATAGGTCACAACCAGCCTGATTGCTGGAGAAGACGAAGCCAGAGAGGACAGCATGATCAAATATGTCAAACAAGTAAGGGATATCACCTCCAAGCTTGAGATTTTCTCATACAGCAAATACCCAGAGCGCAAAATGCAGAAGCAGATACACTGTCTAAAGTCTATCGAGAGATAGCCGGTACTAATGCAGAGCTGCTACTAGAATAACTGTATTCTCCAAGCATACACTAGGATGAGAGCATGGTTATAGAGGATCAAGCAAACTGGAGATATCCAATCTACAAATTCCTCAAGCATGGCGACCTCCCGCAAGACCCAAAAGAAGCTCACCAAGTGCGAAGATGGGCACCTCGTGACATCCAAATAGGAGATAACGAGGTATACAAGAGGTCAAACACTTGGCCATTACTTAAATGTCTAAGCCAAGTAGAGGGACAATATGTCTTTGAGGAGGTACATAGCGGAATATGTGGATTGCACATAGGAGCAAAGATTGTCACCAAGAAGATACCGAGAACAGGGTATTATTGGTCCTCAATGGTTTCAAACATTGAGAAAAACATACGGAAATGCACGAGCTGCTAGTTGCTCGGGAACAAATCACATGTGCCACCAACAAGGTACCAATATATCAATGCATCACAACCATTTGATATCTGGGGCATTGACATACTAGGACCCGTCCCAAAAGGAGTGGGGGGTCTTCAGTTTTTGATTGTTGCCATGGAGTACTTCACCAGATGGGTTGAAGCTGAACCAATGGCAACCATCTCATCACCAAAAGTCCAGTAACCCTCAGTGAAAATGTGAACATTGAGCAGAGGTTGACCTCTGTAGCTCATCCCCAGGCTAATGCG
Organism: Parsonsia alboflavescens; assembly: GCA_028571225.1. NCBI lineage: Eukaryota > Viridiplantae > Streptophyta > Magnoliopsida > Gentianales > Apocynaceae > Parsonsia > Parsonsia alboflavescens. The sequence continues at coordinate 1,356 of JAOXNR010027989.1, read as the reverse complement.
CTCGCTAAGGTCACCAATAGAACCCTTATGGAAGGGCTCCAGCAGAGGCTCATTGAGCTCAAAAAAGAAGGTTGCAAAACTGCTTGGCCAGATGAAATTCTAAGCATTCTATGGGCATACAGAGCAATGCCTAGAAAAGCGATTGGAGAAACGCCATTGAATTTGTGCTTTGGTGCAGAGGCAGTGATGCCGGTCGTGGTTGACATGTAGTCTTTAAGACTAACTGAATATAATTCAGTCTTAAACGAGGGGGAGAGAAGGGCAGACCTTGACCTCCTCGAAGAGATTAGAAACAAAGCAATGGAAGTAGATAGGACCTACAAAAGGTAGGTGACAAAATTTTTCAACAAAAGAGAGAACGAAAGACACTTCACAGTTGAAGAAATGGTTCTCAAAAGGTAAAATGTCGGCAAACAAGGACAACTAACCAAGCTGCAAGAAAGCTGTGAAGGAAACTATATGATCCAAAAAGTTCACAAAGGAGGGAGCTACTATTAGAAATCGCGCATACTTACGAAAAACGATTGCATCATACTCATCTTATTTCTTACCGTTTTCTATGTCTAAAGGTTTAGATATATAAATACCTTTTGTCGCGTATATCCACTATCTTAATCAGCTCCCCAATTGTTGAGCCTCTATATCATCCACACGAGTCCAGCAGACAACGACTTTGTATCCCTACACAAAAACATAGGAAAACAACGTTTGTTTCTGTCTTTTGTATTCAGAAATTAGGTTACGGCTAGGGTAATTATCGAAAGGTTTATAAATAAACTTGCAAGACCTAGTCTTAATGGGCTAAGCCCATTAGTTGGCCTTTTCTTATTGCTTTTAGGAAAAGGCCTAAAACTAGTCTTATGGATTAATTAATTAACTAATTAATTAATTTATCCAAGCCCATAGCCTTGTTACTTAATTTTGGGCTTCAGAGTATATTAGTACTCTTCTACAAATTAGGTAAAAAGCCAATATCATTGTAAGCTTTGACTGTATTGTGTGTGACTTTCTAGCTCCATAATTCATTGGCAATAGAAATTAATATTGACTCTTTAATATTAATTAGATAATTCTAACTTGAATATTCTTCCAAAATATATTTAAGATTCCATAAGTCATGAGTGACGTCTAGTAACATATCATGACTACCCAATAAATAGTGAACGATTAATTTTTTGCTCTTAGAACCACATTGTAATCACCATGCATTTAATCTCTCCATGTATATTCTTATTAAGTAATCTCCATTACTTAATTAGATGTCTAATTCTATTTAATTACTTGACTATTCGAGAAACATTTTTCTCTATAATTGTCTTGGCCAAGAACTTTCTAGTCAAGATAAATAGAATACAT
>JAOXNR010027978.1:0-23603 GCA_028571225.1 Parsonsia alboflavescens | reverse complement strand
AGGGAGAAGGAGCCCTTGACCAGCAACAAAGAGAGGAGGATTTATTCAATCACAGAGTTTGGGCTCCTAGAATATGGCGCCCTTGGGCCTTTCGATACAATGAAATCGAAAGGCTGTAAATAAATAAATAAAAAATTTAAAAAATAAAATGATCAATAACCATTAGTAGTCGTTCGGTCTGCCATGTCGATTCCAAGCCTGGTTTGTGCCTTGTGCCATAGGCAAGTTTCATCCGGGTTGGGCTTCAGAAAATTGGGACCGGACAGGCTCTATATGGGTTGAGCTACATATGGACGGGCTGGCCGGCCTGAGGCTGGACGAGTCGTGGGTCAACCTGGCACACCTGCCACCCCTAGGTGGAAGGAGGGAATTCAATGACAGTTTGAATACATGAGCTATATACTCATAGCGCTTGACTTTATAACTGTTGTATTATACTCCCTCCATCTGGAATTGAATGTTTCATTTTGACATTAATTTTCGAGAGACTCAAAATAAAAATAGGTACATTCAATTCAGTACGGGATAGGGAATACATTTGACGGGACAAACAGGCATGACCTCGACGAGTCAACCTAATCGGGCACGACCCAGACAAAGTCAACCAAAATGGGCTCAACTCCCCAACCCTCAATACTTGAAAGTTAGACTCAAGAAGTCAACAAGGAAATGTGGGTAGCAATCTGCTACCACTGACTTCCCAGGTAACTAACCCCTTAAATGAGCTCAAGAGAGGTCATATCGGATCACAACCCTCGAATCGGTTAGCTCCAATCCGTCTCATAAATCTTCCATACCGCGACCAACTGTGCACGACTCCTAACAATCCCAATGAGCCTATGATCACTCGGCACAACCTCCTAGAAGAGATAGTTGAGACCATCGACGTCCACGGGCAGGTCACGAAGTTGGTCTAGAGGTCGATTTGTGAGCTCATAGCTTTCGATTGGAGACGTGAATGGCAAGATATCCAAATCGAGGGAAACTCCACAATTCTAGGAACAATTGGCGGGATATTATATGATCTCACAATTCTCCTAATTGCCTACTGTCAAGTAATAGAAAAGCCCTAATCAAAGAGGTAACTTCATCTTGATATATAATATAATTACTATGAGTCTACGGTCAAGCACAGTGCTTTTGGAGATAATTACACAAGATTACTCTCTCAGAATATGGATTTAGGCATTGGAGCTCTTCCCCTGGCAACTGCCCACTCTAGTGACCTATCCTTTTCCCTCTCAGGTTGTGATCACAGATGCTATTGTGGTTTGAGATGTCCTAGAGGCTACTTTCGAGCTCCATCACTTCTAGCGTCGTCTATGGGGAGTGACATATTCCAAAAGGCTTGGTTTTCTTCCATACACCAAAATAAACAAGAACCGTGATGACTCAAGCACAACCAACACGCATTCATCTCCCATGCCGGGACAGAATGCAATTACGTACTGAGGAAACACTACCAGAAGGCTGGCCCCCAATGGAGGGTGCTAACAATAATCCAAGGCTAGCCAATCAGCAGAAACAACCAAGAGCAACATAGTCTGGGCCATCCTGAAGGGTCTAGATGAACCCTCCGCCTAAGCAAGAGAGGCCCGGACAAAGGTATGCCGACCAGACGAACAATGGCGATAATCCTAGACCACAAAGATCAGGAAGGAGTCAGATGTCCATTCCAGTGGACCTCTTGGAATGCATGGTGCCTGCCTTGGAGGGAATCTCTGGCAGGCAAGATTATATATCAATAGGACGTACTCTTGTACTATCCCAAAGGGGGTCGTAGCCACCTCGAAATCAAGTTGGTCAGGCATAGTCCCCACCTTCAGAAGCAAGGACCGACCTCCGCCCTAGCTTGGAACGTTGGGATATAGGTCTAGCACAAGAGAGGTCACAAGTAGAGAGAGTCCCACTATGATCAACCTTAGAGAAACCCTAAGCAATGGAAGGGGTTATGACCTTCGAGATGGACTTAACTAAGTGGCATATCACGAGGTCAGAGACAAGAGAATGGTCCTAAAGAGTATGAGAGCTAGCTAAGAACTCCTCTTGGGGAATGGATACCCCGCTTGATGAGACCTGATCAAAAAGATTGGTAGCAATGCTCAAGGGGTAGCATTAACTTAACTAAGGAGAGCGACTCCCCTAGCCAATCAGGAGAGAAATGGGAACCAAGAGATACGAAGCAGAGTGGACCTATCAGATCCCTTTCCATTTTCCCACAACATTAGAATTTCTTGAATGCCACCAAGATTTAAAGTACCACAAGTGGAAGCAAAATATGCTGGCATAGGGGAACCACTGCAACACATTGGCGAGTATGTGTCTCGTATGGAGATGTTTGGGCATCCTAACCATGTCAAATGTCAAGCTTTCCAATCCATGCTGACCAAGAATTCATAATCTTGGTTCAAAGGCGTTCTAGAAGCTAGTATCTCTAGTTGGACTTAGCTAAAGGGGTTGTTCCTGGAAACCTATCAGAGCAGCGAAAGATATGAAAAGGACATCAATGATTTGTTCAACATCAAGCAAAAATTTGGTGAGAGCATAAGAAGCTACTACAGTCGCTTCAATGACAAAGCAATAGAGATTGAGCAAAAGAATGATGCCATCTACATCACTGCCTTTAAGCAAGGATTGCAAGGAGGGTACGTAGCCCTTAAACTAGCAGAAGAGCCAGTGAAAACCATAAAGGGGCTACAATCATTAATACAGGAATTAATAATGGCTGAAGAAACGGCAGTCCAAAAGAAGATTCCCAGTTTTACCTCAGCTGCCGAAAGAGACAACAAAGGGCACCCAAAAAGCAATCAGACCCCAAAAAGAGATAGGAAGGAGTCTAACTCTAAAGGAGGGATCTTAAACCAGAAGAGAAAGACCATCCCAAACTTAATGACCACTGACCTCACGACCTCACGGGCTAAAATACTATTGGTCATGGAAAAGAAAGGTCTTTTGAAACCTCCAAGCCCTCTCAAAACTCCCTTGGCCAAGAGAGACTCGGCCAAATTCTGCCACTATCACAATTACCATGGCCATCTCCCAGAGGACTGCTTTGAACTCAAATGTGAGTTTGAGAGGTTAGTAAAGGAGGGCTAATTGCTAGAGTTTTTGGCAAGGAATATAAGCCATGCAAATCTGCTTCCAGCAGTTCCACACAATTAGCGAACTCCAGTGGGCGAGAAAAATGTCTTAGAATGGAGGTCAAAATGAGCTTGGGGGGAGGGGGGGGGGGGAGATTTAGAGCCCTTGATGGTGTCATTCCAGATTGGGGACTTCCTAGTGCTCAAGATACTGGTTAACAATGAGAGCGCAATAAATGTCTTGTACAAAAAGGTATTTGTTCAAATGGGGATTGATAAAAGTTTGTTGATCAAATCAGGCACTGCCCTAACTAGTTTTGCCCTACTGGTCCCAACCATGGTCTATATTGAGGGTAGGGGGTCACTGAGGTCATGGACTGGTTGGTGGTCAATGCCACTAGAACCTATAATGTAATTCTTGGGAGATAGGAGGTCATGGACCTGAAAGCGGAGATCTTCTTGCTGGAATATTGTATGAAAATCCAGGTTGGAGGACTTGGATCACTTTGGAATGAGATAAGTAGCTCGCGGAGGAGTGTTACCTTGTTGAAGATAATACAGAGCTCAAACAAGAAGATTTCATCAACCTTCTAAAGGAGAATGATGAATTTAGAGTTCAAGCACCGGTAGGCTACAAAAAGTATTCCTCAACACAAAATTCCCTGAGAAAGGGATAAAGATAGGCAAACTTAAGTCCAAGATCTTCTCACCGCTAGAAGCTTAAAAGAAGTGGTCTACCTAGAATAGCTGGCCAACCCGATCGTTGTGCCAAAAAAGAATAGACGTGGAGGATGTGTGTGTACCACACTAAGCAAATATTGTTAAACAGACTCCAATCTGCTCTCGGGCATAGATCAGATGGTGGACTCGATAGCCGGCTATCAATGGCTATGTTTCCTAGACACCTCCAAGGGGTACCACCAAATTCCAATGGCAATAGAGGATATGGAAAACACCTCGTTCATCATCGAGGTCTGGACCTATTGCTACACCAAAATGCTATTCGGCCTGAAAAACGCAAGCGCGGAATTCCAGTGAGCCATACACAAGGTATTGAACCAGTTCAAAAGAAACATCGAGGTCTACGTGGACGACATTGTAATCAAGTTCAGGACCTCAGAAGACTTCATTGGAGATATCAGGGAGACTTTCTAGACATTGAATGCTGCCCATATGAAGCTCAACCCAGAGAAGCGTACCCACTGGATCTCGGCAGGAAAATTCCTAGGGTTCATGATATAAGAACTAGGCATTGATGCCAAACTCAATAAAATAAAAGCACTGTAAGACATGGAGCTTCCCAGAAATATTAAACAAGTCCAAAGTCTAACGGGAAAAACGGCGGCAATAGGGCGCTTCATCACCAAAATCGCTGATATGGGAGAAAAATTCTACAATGTCATAAAAAAGCTGAAAGACTTTCTGTGGACTGAAGATTGTCAAAAAGCCTTTGACAAATTAAAAGAATTCTTGGGAAAGCCCCGCAACTTGTCTCTTTGAGGTCAGGGGAGGAACTTTTGATGTACCTCACCGCAACAGACAAGGCAGTCAGCTTGGTGTTACTTGTAAAAAGGTCAGGTTTACAATTTCCCATTTATTATGTAAGCCGTTTGCTCCGAGGTCCTGAAATTAGATATTCGGACCTCATTATCATTACCTTAACGAAGCTAAAGCCATACTTTGAAGCTTACCTGATAAGAGTGATACCCAATTTACCACTAAAACAAGCTCTGGAAAACTTAAGCTATCGGGCAAAACAATGAAGTGGTCTCTCGAGTTCTCGGGATATTAAGTTGAATTTAAGCCAAGGAAAGCAATCGAAGCTCAAGCTCTCGTAGACTTTGTAGAAGAATGCACAAGCAATTGTGAAAATACTATTTGGACCATGTACACAGATGACTCCATGGAAAAAGAAAATTTAGGTGCGAGAATTGTATTGATCAATCTTGAGGGAGTGAGAATCCCTTACTCTGTGAACTACAACTTTCCAACCTCGAATAATGAATCCGATTATGAAGCTCTCTTAGTAGGTCTAAGACTTATAAGAGCTGTAAAAGTGCAAAAATTGCATGTCAAAACTAATTCACAAGCTATAGCCAGCCAAGTCGTTGGAGAATACGAAGCTAGAGAGGAGAACATAATCAAATATCTCAAAAAAGAGTAAGGGATATAGTATTGAAACTTGAGCATTTCCTCATCGAGCAAATACCTAGAGAGCAAAATGCAGAAGCAGATGCGCCATCTAAAGTCTACTGGGAGATAGCCAGGACAAAAGTAGAATTGTTAGTGGAGTAATTGCACTCTCCCAACATAAACTAAGAAAAAAACTTGGTTATAGAGGATCAGATAGACTAGAGATATCCAAACTACAAATTCCTCAAGAATGGCGTCCTTCCATAGGATCCCAAAAAAACCCGCCAGGTGTGGCGATGGGCACCTTGCTATGTCCTGATAAGAGACAACCAGGTGTATACAAGGTTATACACATGGCCATTCCAAAAATACCTAAGCAAGGGAGAGGGATAGTATGTCATTGAAGAGGTACATGGTGGAATATGTGGATCACACATAGAGGCTAAAAATGTCGCAACTTAAATACTAAGGTCGAGGTACTATTGGCCCTCAATGGTTTCAAATATTGAAAGGATCATACAGCTGTACACAAGCTACCAGTTACATGGAAACAAGTCACATGTGCCACCAATAAGATATCAATCTATCAACACATCAGTACCTTTTGACATCTAGGGTATCAACATCTTAGGACCCTTCCCAGAAGGAATGGAAGGTGTCCAATTCTTAATTGTTGCCATAGAGTACTTCACCAGATGGGTTGAAGCTGAGCCAATGATAATAATTTCATTGCCGAAAGTCCAATCCTTTGTATAGAGGAAGATTGTATGTAGATTCGTTATTCATCGAGCTATCATCTCGGACAATGCGCGGTAATTCATTGCCAACCCCTTCAAGACTTTCTGTGAAAACTTGAATATCGAGCAGAGGTTAACCTCTGTGGCTCATCCTCAAGCAAATGGACTAGTTGAAGTCACAAACAGAAAAGTTTTGGTAGGCCTTAAGAGAAGACTCACCGAGCTTGAGAAGGAAGGTCTCAAACCTTCCTAGCCAGACAAAATTCCAAGTATTCTGTGGGCATACAGAACTACACCTAGGAAAGCTACTGGCGAAACACCATTTCGTCTATGCTTTGGTGCAGAGGCAATAATACCATTCTAGGTCAGAATGACATCCTTGCGACTAACCAAATATGACTTAGTCTTAAATGAGGGGGAGAGAAGGGTAGACCTCGACCTCCATGAAGAAGCCAGAAACAAAGCAATGGAAGCTGATAGAAGGTACAAAAGGTAAATCACGAATTTTTTCAACAAAAGTTTTAAAAAAAAAACATTTCATAGTTGGAGAAATGGTCCTCAAAAGGTCAAATGTTGGGAAACAAGGACCACTGGCCAAGCTACAAGAAAGCTGGGAAGGACCATACATAATCTAAGAAGTCCACAAAAGAGGAAGCTATAAGCTTGCTGATCTCAAAGGAAGACAACTCCCGAAACCTTGGAATATTTTCCATCTAAAGAAATTCTATGGCTAATGCTTCTAAGAACGAGATGACCTCAGTAGCCACTTCAGCTTAATTTAAACGAGGCATGAATAAAAGATAAGTTTTTTTCTAGAGCTTATTGAGATCTTATTTCATGTTATTTGCCTTCGTTTTGAAGCTAGTTCAGATTATTATGCTTAAAGTATTAAAGAAAAGACAAGATACTTGGGGAAGAAATCAAGTTGACATAAAAAAGTAGGCCACAAATAGACATCTGAGAAGAATATTCAGTATAATGTAAAAGTATAAAGGATTGAGTATTCAAAATTGCAAAGAAGGGAGACTATAAAAAATCCTATTCCATTACAAAAATCCAATCTTCTTCTTCGCTATCCTTGGGAATCTTCAACTACATCCTCCGCTGGTGGTGAATAAGGGGCACATCATCATCCTCAAGAGCTTCCAGTGAGCTCGGCAAGGCCTCACCTCCTGTAGTTACTTCCTAGCTAGCGATGCTTGAGGGTCCTGCAGGATAACTGTTAGCATCCACAAATGGGGGTCTGCCTAGGGATAGGTGAATAGCGTGAAAAATATCAAGTACCTCATCAAAGTTAATGTGCAGGGGGTAAAAGGGGTAGCGAGTAACCAAGTCGCTCTAGCCAGACACAGTAGTACCTTCAGGCTGAGTGAATGCCACACGAGGGATGTCAAGAATCTACCTCCCAGCTTTCTCAACTCCAAGAAGCACGACCACAGGCTCTTTCCCCTTAGAGGGGTCCTCCTCAGTTTGGCCAGTACCTCGGTTGCAACAACCTTTACTTCAGAGGCCACCTCAAGGTCCTCCTTCTCCCAAGGCAATGGAGTTGTAGTGTCATTGTGATATAACCCTTCATGGACCTCAAGGTCTATCTTCAAGTCCTCATTGAGCTCTTGCAGCTTCACATAGAGCCCAAAGAGTTGGAGACGGAGGATGGACTCCACATACTCCCGACAAGGTGCCATAATCATCACCAATGCCTAGGAGGTCCCCCAGCTTGGCCTCGAGCTCCAAAATGTCCTTCCTTTGTTGGTTACTGAGCTCGAGCAGCTGCTCATTCTTTTGGTCAGCTTCACCCAGAGCAAAAGACATAGCCTGATTCTCAAGACTAGCCTCTCCAACCTCTTTCTTGCATTCCTGCAAAAGGTTAAACATTTCAGTTCAAGAAGCATTAGCCCTTTCAGGCCTCAAGGTCAGCTTTCTCCTTCTCTAGAAGACCTTTGTCATCCTGAAGCTCCAAGATCACAGTAGCAAACTCCTAGTCTTTCTTGACCTTCTCGGCCTACCTCCTACAAGGAAGACATGGTTCGGTACACAAAGAGATACAAATAAATTAAAAATAGAATCAATTGCAAAAATAAAAGAAGGTTTGAGAAAACTTACAGCAGTATGAAGGGAAGCTTTGAACTTGTCCAGTTCATCATTAGTCAGTTGCCGGCATATCTCCAAATCAACTGAGAGTACACACTCCATAAAACATGACTAGGAGTGTGGCCATTGGAACAAAGAGTCCGAGGACTCCATCGCTAGTTCAAGGATCAACCGTATAGTCCCTTCATCAGTGTGGGTGGCTAGGGCAGCCTCTTCAAAGTCCTTGTGACCTCCTCGGTCGCGTAGCCATGAAACTTCAACCTCGACCTTGAGGTCACTGAAGCTTTCCCCTGACCTGAGGAGGATGGAGGGGCCCCCTTCTAAGAAGGAGCAATTGAGAAGAAGGGGAGGAAGAGGAGATTGAAATCTTCACAAGCCTCTTTGAGGTTAGCAAGGTAGCAACGTCAGCACTCCTCTTTTGAGCAGTCTAGGTCTTATCAGCCACAGCGACCTGCTTCCCCCGAGGTTGGGGAATTGGAATCTTGACTACGGTGGCAATAGCACGGGCAGTTGTAGTAGCAGCTACAATAGAGGAGACACCAGTGGTGCTCCTAACTCCACCAGCAGGAGCTTGTGTAGAAGTAGACTTCAAAAGCCAAAAGGTGGTCCTCATTGTTGTCAAAACAAATGAAAAACTGTCAAGTACACAAAGGAATGGAAATAGATTCATTGAAGGAAAACAGTAAAACAGAGAAAGCTCCCAACCGGAAGGGGGAATCCCCATAGCTGTCCTGGCAGAGGGGAGATTGCAATCTGTTGGACTTCTTAGTCTAGCAGGGTGAAGGAAAGAGACGGGCTAGACTGATAAACCACACTCGACCCTATCATTATCAGAGTTGGCTAGATCAATCAAGATAGCTGTGTGCCTCAACTGCTCGCTTGTCAGATCAGGGAGCTCGTTGAAGAAAGATTAACCCATGTTCCAGTCCAGATAAGGCTGGGACCGAATCAAATTGTTTGGAAGTCTAGCCAAAAAGAAAAGATTTTCCCAGTCCCCTAGAGGACTGGAAGAGTCCTACCAACTTATACCTGGGGTTGAACTGGATGTACCCTTTAGAGGTGTTCTTTGGGCCGAGGAGATGCCAACTCTAAAAAGGCTCCTAAAGAGCTCTAGGGAGACTGGAACTCGAAAAAGATGGCAGGTGGCTATAAAAGCAATTACCGCCTGAATGGAATTTGGGACAAGTTGGGAATTGGAAAGCACAAAAAATAAGCACTGTCTAGAAACAGAGTTTGTAGAAAGGGCAGAAGAATGCCTCCTCTAAGCTTGGTGACCTAAAGGACTACTAGTCCGGTACGCCGACTACAAGCACGCTCACCATCTTCGACAGCAACAATGTCGCCTCTTTCCATCTTCCTCTCCCCACTGATTTCAATAATATTAGCGGAACCGGTGTGGAGAAGACCTCTAACTTGGAAGGCCTATAGAAATTACTCGTAACAGTTGGAGCACTCATAGAAGTCGGGGGAGTGTAAAATAACCCGTTCTCCAGGTCAATAGGGGTTGTTCTACCTCTCCAGAGCAAAGAGAGGGGGTGTTGGACACAGAAGAGGTAAAAGACATATTTCTACTTGAGAGATGAAAATTTTTTAGAAAAAGAAATAAAAGGAAACGAAGAACTCACTCGTTGAAATTCCCTTTGAGAATTAGAAAGGGAATTGTTCTGGGCACTGGTTCACTTGCCTGACAAAGAGAAAACTCGAGGAAGAAGTAGAGAGTATTGCAGAAAGCTTTGTAAGCAGAAAATTTCCTAATCAGAAGAGTTTTGGTAAGTCCTAAAATCTTCAATATGAGATAAGGAGTCCCTTGAGGCACGTCTCCTCCTAAAAACTGATGAGGCACGTCGTCTCCTCCCAAAAACTAGCCGTTACAGAATAAACGGTGCAACCCTTCAGAGGTCGCAACTTAAAAGATGGTAATTTAGGCACCATGACCTTCGAGCTCACTGGGCCTAAAGGAGGGTAATGATGGGAGAAATGGGCATGACTTGGACAAGTAAACCTAAACGGCCACGACCAGGACAAAGTCAGCCCAAATGTGTTCAAGGCCCCAACCCTTAATACCTGAAAGTCAGACTCATGAAGTTAACGAGGAAAGGTGGGAAGCGAACCATTACTACTGACCTTTCAGGTCACTGATTAATGAGTTCATGAGAGGTCTTACCGAGCCACGACCTTTGAAATGGTAATACATCTTCCATGTCGCGACCGACTGTACATGACTGCTATCAACCCCCATGAGCCTATGATCACTCGACACAATCTCCTAGAAGAAATAGCCGAGACCTTCGACGTCTATGGACAAGTCACGAAGTTAGTGTAGAGGTCGATTGGTGAGCTTGTAGCTCTCGATTAGAGAGGTGAATGACAAGATATCCAAACCGAGAGAAACTCCACGATTCTAGGAGTAATTGGAGGGATATTATATGATCTCACAATTATCCTAATTGTCTACTGTCGCGCAATAGAAGAGCCCTAATCAAAGAGGTAACTTACTTCATCTGAATATATAATAAAATTACAATGAGTCTATGAACAAGCATAGTATTTTTGGAGTTAATTACATAAGATTACTCTCTTGGAATACGAACTTAGGCATCGAAGCTCTTCCCCGGGCGACAACCTGCTCTGATGACTCTATCATTTTCCCTCTTAGGTTGTGATCACAGACGTCATTACAGTTCGGGGTGACCCGAAGGCTATTTCGAGCTCCATCAACGTTAAATTTCTGAAATTCGTTATAACTCACAATATCTTCTTGCAGATCTAAAATTGAAAGTACATGTCACTCACTCCTCAAGTTTTATTCTGTAATTAATTAAATGGATTGAAAGTTGAAACCACCATCAACCACCTAATTTTGGCCAGTGACAAACTGTGATTCCTCGGAAGCAAGAAACATCACGGCATCAGCAATATTTTTAACCTTCAACGCCCATCCAACTTTCAAACTAGAAACCGACTCAAAGTACTTCTCAACATCCTCCTCACTCATCTGCAGCGCCCGGCTATCCAACGGAGTTGCTACGGCTGCCGGAGACACGCAATTCACCCGTATCCCGTACTACCCCAGTCCTTTACTTGCACACGTAACCAATCCCAACTCGGCATGCTTAGAAATCGTATAACCAATCTTGTAAGCTGCAGCGGAAGTCGCCATAACACTACCCGTACATATTATGCTTCCCTTGATTCCGCAATCCACCATAGCTCTTCCGGCGTGCTTCACGCATGCGATCGTTCCGCGAAGGTTTATTGAAAAGAGAGCCTCGTAGTCCCCCAAATTGAAATCAAGGATGTCTTGTTTGGATTTGCTGTTGACTCCGGCGTTGCTGAACATGATGTCCAGTTGGCCATATTTCTCCACCGTCGAATTCACCAAGGTTTTGACTTGTTCTGCGTCCGTTACGTCACATTTAATGAAGGCGCAGGTTCAACGACCAATTGATTCTGCTACTTGTTGCCCTTTCTCCTCTTGGACATCGGCTATGACCACCGCTCGTGCACCATGTTCGGCGAAGCTAACCGCGGTTGCTTCTCCGATGCCACTTCCGCCGCCGGTGACAATGACGACTTTGTTTTCAAATTTCTTGTTCATTTTCTCTGTAATTGCTTGGTAATTCAATTATTGTGATAGGTATTAATTGAGATTGATTTTCAAGCCCATATATAGCAATTAGTAACTCAAGATTGCCTGGTTCATATGAATCATATCATAGTCTGACGTGGTCCGATTTTGGAAGTATTTGATGTCGAAATAATCATGTGACCTTCCGGACATATAATAGAGGGGGAAAAACAAAGGGAATAAAGAAAGAAGACGGCTTAAATACCAATTTAGCCATTAAATTTGCACCTCCTTTTTTTTCCGCCCCCGAATTTAACTACTCAACTTCTAATTGATTCAATTTAACCATTGGACTTTGTTGGAATGATCAATTTGACCACTCAACCTCTAATTTAACCTAAAATATTCTTTGAAAATTTTTTTTATTAATTTCACTAAAAAGTGAAATTATGTTCACAATATTTCTATGACTATATTCCATCTGTGTCTCATTTTAATTTTTCTTATAATCTTTTTCAAAAAAAAAAAGTTTGATTTAACTTATTTTTTACTTAAAAAGTTATTTTTTTAATAAAATTTTAATTAATTTAAAAGTAAAACATTTTGTTCAACCTTAAGAAAATAAGAACATTAAATTTTGAATGAAATAAATGTATGATATTGATGGGGCTCGAAGTTGAACACTGAGTCACTCAAAAATCGTGATGACATCAATCGACTGTAACCTGAGAAAAAAGTACAGATTAGTCACTGGAGGTGGTCTATGCCCGGGAAAGAGTTCCAATACCTAAGTAAGTATTCCGAGAGTAATCAGGAATAATTAATTCTCAAAGAGGCTGTTCTGGTTTGTCTTCTCTGTCCTTAGACTGTGTAACATTTTATTATATCAAAGAGATCAATTAACTCATCGATTAGGGCTCTGCTCTTACGTAACAGTAGGCAATTAGGATAGTTGTGAGATCCTTGAATCCCGTCAACTGCTCTTGGAATCGGGGAGTTTCCCTCAGTTTAGATATCTTGCCATTCACGTCTCTATTGAGAGCTGCGAGCTCCCTAACCGACCTCTAGACCAACTTTGCGACCTACCCTTGGGCGTTGAAGGTCTCAGCTATCTCTTTTGAGAGGTCGCTCTAAGTGATACTAGGTTCATGGGAGATGTTAGAGTCGTGTCACGAAAGATGTATGAGACGAGTTGGGAGTTATCAGGTTGTGGGTCGAGGTTTGGCGATACCTCTCTCAAGCTCATTTAGAAGGTCGGTAATAGCAGGTCGCTACCCAAATATCTCGTGTTGACTTTAGTGAGTCTGACTTTTAGGTATTGAAGGTCAGGGCCTTGGGCCCATTTAAGTTGACTTCTGTTCGGATCTTGCCCATTTGTGTTGACTTGTCTGGGTCATACCCGTTTCTCCCATCATTATCCCCCTTCAAGCCAAGCGAGCTTAGAGGTCGTGGTGCCTAAATTACCATCTTAAAGTCATAGCCGCTAACAGGTTTGCTGATTCCTTGTAGCGCCTATCATTGGGGTACTTTTCCATTAGCCTCTCTAGTGGAGAGCTGCAAGCTAGCTTTCAATTTTTCGGCCTCAAGCAGAGTTGCACACATTTGGTCACGACATGAAAGGTATACGAGCTGAATTGGGACTTACTAGGTCGTAGGTCATGGTCCCATAAGACCTTTTTTACACTCATGTTGTAGGTCCGCGACTTAGGAGGTTGATGGTAGGAGGTCCCTGCCCACTTGTTTCTCTGGACTCGCAGGTCGGACCTTTAGGTATCCGAAATTACCATCTTTGAATCCTTCTGACCTTCAGGCTTTAGAAATCACCATCTCCAGGTCGAGCGTCTAACCTTCAGGCATTAGGAGTTGCCATCTATAGGATGAGGGGCATGACTTTCAAGTATTAAGAACTACCATCTTCAAGTCGGGGGTCTGGCTTTCAGGTATTAGGAATTACCATCTCAAAGTCACGACCCTTGAGAGGTCGAGCTGTGTCTTTGTAAATGCTCATGAGTTTGACTTTCAGGTATTCAGAAGTAGCATCTTCAAGTCGCGACCCTTGAGCGGTCGTGGTGCCTCATTCTGTAACTGCTATTTCTGGAAGAAGACTTGTTCCTTCAATTTTTTGGAGAGTTGGCTATCCGGTCCGAATGTGGAAGGTCGTGTTACTTCGGTTTTAGGGAGAACGAAAGCTTTTCGAGTTTTGGAAAGTCGCCAAGCGTAATTCAGGAAAGTTGCTCTATTTGAATTTCTTAGAAGGAGTTGAAGCGATTCCTGTTCTGGAAGGCTGCGCTACTCGAAGAAATGAACTATTTTTTAGAACATTGGTTTCCATCCAGCAGCTCAATAGGTTTTTTATCTCATTTGAATCAAAAGCTTCCCAATGGTTTAAGAATTTACTTCAGGCTTTTCCATATTCTTGTCACAGTTTCTCTCTGCTGTTACATGCTCCTATTCCTTATTCAAGGAATTTCACAGAGATGTCTCTCCTTTCTGATGTTGTGTCTCCTTCCATTACTGAAATGGAAAATGGGATTTTTAATTCCCCCCCCCCCCCTTGGCCACGGCTTTCCCTGTACCAAGTCTGGCTTGTGATCTGTCCGAGGTAACGGCCAGTTCTGTGTGTTCCTCCTTGAGTCTTGCCAATGTTTTTGAGATTTGCAGGGAGAGGGGGCTGGAGATGGGCGACATTGTCGCTACTATTGAGGGCGAATGCAACTATAGTAAACGTGAAGGGCGCATAGCCCTTTACCTCTGCAGCCGCGAGGGGGCAATTCTTTTCCCTTTCCTTCACTCTCTGCTTTCGACATTGTTTTCTTCTGGGACATTCCTTCAGCTCAGTTCATCCCAAACTCCCTTTGGATGGTAGTTGCCTTTATAACGACTTGTCATCTCTATAGACTTCCTGTCTCCCTCGAGCTCTTTAATGTTTCTTTAAGCTGAAGGCCCCCACAACCTCCAACTCTTGGAAAGGGTACCTCCGATTTGTCCCCTGCTACAAATTAGTGGGCCCCTTCCAGTCCCTGGTGGGGGAATGGAGATCACTCTTCTTTTTTGCTCATCTTTTCAATATGGAATTTGTACCGGTCCTTTTTCAACGAGCTCCCTCATCTGACCAATGATCTAATTAGGCATTGGGACTTCCTAATGGGACTGCCCTATTCTGGTAGGACCAAAGTAGGATGCATCTCCCCAATCTGATCAGAATCTTTCCTTAATGTTGCGGGACTATTGAGAGGAGTAATGTGCAATCTCCCATCGATCAGGACAAACGTGAGCATAACTAATTCTAGTAAGGAGCTTTCTTGACTTCGGTTGTCCCCTTCTGTAATTTTTGTACTAACCATTTCTCCATTTTATTTTGCCAATGCTGAGGGATTTGCGCTGGCTCCACAAGACTAGTCCTACCTTAGCTCCCCTTGGCAGAGTTAGGGCACCGTTGTAGAAGCTAAGGGCGTTGCTGATGCCTCTTCCTCTGATGGTTGTGCTCCAACCCCAGCCATTGAAATCTCTGTTGAAGTCTCTGTTAAATTGGGAAGACAGGGTGTTGCTCACAAGACTCGAGCTGCCACCTAACGGAGAGCTAAGATGGTTGAGATGCTTGGGATAACGTCCTCGCCACCGCTAGTAGAGATCTCAAGCTCCTTTGACTCCCATTCTCCCTAGACAACAGGAAAAATTTCATTACTTTGTAATAGAATAGGACCTTGAATATTCAATTCTTTATATTTTTTGCATTGCATTGGAATATTTTCAGAGGTTTGTTTGTGGCCTTTGATTTCTATATAACATCTTTGTTTTTTCCTTCAATGTCTTGCATTTATATTTGCTGAGTATTCTGTCTTTACTTTTTGGCACTTTGAACTTGAGGCAAATAACACAAAGTGAAGTCCTGATAAGCTTTAACAAAGGAATAACTTATCTTTCATTCATGTCTTTCTAGAATTAAAAATTGGTAGGTCATTGAGGTTGCCATGATGCTCGGCAAGGTCTTTTTAATCAGCTTCTTAAGGTCTGCAATGTCTTAGTCAGCTTTAGGCATAGAACTTCTTTAAGTGGCAAATGTTCTAGGGTCTCAGGAGTTGTCTTCCTTTGAGATCAGCGGGCTAATTGCTCCCTCCTTTGTGAACCTCTTGGACTAGATCGGGTCCTTCCCAACTTTCTTGTAGCTTAGTCAGTTGACCTTGTTTGCCGATGCCTGACCTTTTGTTTACCATTTCTCCAACTGTGAAATGCCTCACTTTCACTCTTTTGTTGAAAAAATTTATCATTGGCTTTTTATAGGTCCTATCAACTTCCATTACTCTGTTTCTGACCTCTTCAAGGATGTCAAGGTTTGCCCTTTTCTGCCCCTCATTTAAGACTGAATTATATTCAGTCAGTCTTAATGATTTCATGCCGATCTTGACCAGCATCACTGCCTCTGCACCAAAGCATAAGTTGAATGGTTTTTCTCTAGTAGCTTTTCTTGGTGTTGTTTTGTATGCCCATAGAATGATCGGTATCTCATCTGGCTAACCAGGTTCGTGAATGGTTCTATTTGTGACCTCAAGATGCCCATTAGCTTGGGGATGAGCTATAGAGGTCAACTTCTGTTCATTGTTCAAATTGTCACAGAATGTTTTGAACGGGTCACCAATGAATTACCTTCCATTGTTTGAAATTATATTTCGGGGAATCTCGAACCTGCATACAATGTTTCTCCGGATGAAGGACTGGACTTTTGGTGATGAGATGGTTGCCATTGGTTCTGCTTCAACCCATCAAGTGAAGTATTCCACAGCCACGATCAGGAACTGAACAAGCCCCACTCCTTTTGGGAGGGTCCAAGGATGTCAATGCCCAGATATCAAAAGGTGCTAATGCGTAGATGGATTGATACCTTGCCGGCTGCACATGTGATCTATTTTCGTGATGTGATTTGTTTCACTGCAACTGGCAGCTCGTGCATTTATGTATGTTCTTCTCAATGTCTGAAACCATTGATTGCCAGTAAATCCCTGTGCTTAGTATCTTTTTGGCCACATTCTTTGCTCCTATGTGCAATCCGCATGTTCTGCTGTGTACCTCTTCTATGACATATTGTCCCCCTCCTTGACTTAGACATTTGAGTAATAGCCAAGTATATGACCTCTTGTATACCTCGTCATCTCCTATTAGGACCTAGCTAGGTGCCCACTTTCGCACCAAGAGAGTTTCTTTTGGGTCCTCTGGGAGGTTGCCATTTTTTAGGAATTTTTAGAGTAGATATCTCTAGTCTGCCTGACACTCTATAACCAAGCTCTTGTCCTGGTTTATGCTTGGAGAGTACAGTTGTTCTACAGCAGCTCTGTGTTAGTTCTAGCTATTTCTCGATAAACTTTGGACAGTGCATCAGCCTCTGCATTTTGCTCTTTGGGTATCAACACAATGAGGAAATGCTCAAGCTTGGATGTGATATCCCTTTCTCTTTTGAGATATTTGATCATGTTATCCTCTCTAGCTTTGTATTATACAGCGACTCGGTTGGCTATGAATTGCGAATCTGTTTAAACGTGCACTTTCTGCTCTTTGAGAGCTCGTATGTGTCTTAGACTTGCTAAGAGAGCTTCATATTTTGGATTCATTATTCGAGGTTGGGAAGTTGTACTTCACAGAACGGGATTCTCACTCCCTCAAGGCTGATCAGTACTATTCCCGCACATGAATTTTCCTTTCCGTTAAACCATATATGTACATTGTCCAGATGTTGTTTTCATAGGTGCTTGTGAGCTCCAGTGGGGCTCTTGTGCATTCTTCGACAAAGTCTAAGAGAGCTTGAGCTCTGATTGCTTTAATTGGCTCAAATTGAATTTGATATCTCGAGAGCTCGAGAGACCACTTCTTCGTTCTGCCCTACAGCTCAGGCTTGGTTGGAGCTTGTTTTAGTGGTAGATTTGTTAATACTTTTATTGGTTAAGATTTAAAATATGGCATCAATTTCCTCGAGGTAATAGTAATGATGTACAAGAATTCTCGAGGTCCGAGTATCTAGTTTCAGGACCTCTAATCAATCGATTCACATAATAAACAGGGAACTGTTGTCCTGACCTTTCTACCAACAGCACTGAGCTAACTGCTTCCTCTGTTGCTGTAAGATACAACGAGATTTCCTCTCCTGACCTTGGTGACACAAGTTGAGGAGGCTGTCCTAGGAAGTCTTTCAGCTTGATGAATGCTGCTTGCCAGTCCTCGGTCCACTGGAAGTCTTTTGGCTTCTTTGATGTCTTAAAATTTTTCTCATTTGTTTGCAATTTTGCTGATGAAGCGCCCCAGTGCGGCCATCGTTCCTGCTAGGCTTCGGACCTCTTTGATGTTTCGAGGAGGTTCCATGACTAACAGTGCCTTTATCTTGTCTGGATTGTCATCAATGCCTCTTTTAGAGATCATAAAGCCCAGGAATTTACCTGTTAAAACTCCAAAGGTGCATTTTTCTAGGTTGAGATTCATGTGGGTAGCCTCTAGCTTCTAGAAATTCTGCCTAATGTCCTCAATGAAATCTTCAGAGGTTCTGGACTTGATCACTATGTCATCCACGTAGACGTCTATGTTCCTCCCGAGTTGATTTTTGAACACCTTATGCATAGCCCATTAGAATTTTGCTCCTGCGTTCTTTAGGCCGAACGACATCTTGGTGTAGCAGTAGGTCCTGATTTCTGTGATGAATGAGGTCTTTTCCATGTCTTCCGCTGCCATTGGGATTTGGTGGTACCCATTGTATGCATCCAAGAAACACAACCACTGATACCCGGCCATCAAATCCACCATTTGATCTATACTTGGAAGTGGATAGGAGTCCTTATGGAAAAATTTGTTTAGCGTGGTGAAGTCCACACACATTATCCATGTCCCTTCTTTCTTTAGGACAACAACTGGGTCAGCTAGCCATTTCAGATATGCTACCTCTTTCAGAAGCTATGACTTCGTTTCACAATTGGGTGAAGCTCCTTTTCTTCTGCTTTATTGGCTTGCCCCTAGTTTGAGTCTGAACTTGTGTTTAGCAATATGTTGGTCTACTCCGTCGAGGTCTCTGGGCTTCCAAACAAAGACCTTCAGATACTCTTGAAGTTAATCAACAAGTTTCCCTTCGATTTTAGAAGGTAATACTTCTCTTACTTTTATCCCTTTCTCAGGGAATACTGGGTTAAGGAACACCTTCTCTCCTCTGCCAACTACCTGGATTCTGTAGTCATCATTCCCTTTTGGGAGATCAATGCAATTTTCCTTCTCAAGCTCAAGCAAGCTCTCCTCATTACCTTCAGCAAGTTGCCTATCCCTATCTGGGACAATCCAAGTGTCTCTGATTTGAATTTTCATGTTGTAGAAGAGCAAAGAAATTTTGACTCTCAAGTTCATGACCCTCCTTCTACCCAAGATTGCATTGTAAGTCCCAGGGGCATCAACACCATCCAATCCTTGACCTTGATGACTTCTTTGCCACATGCATGGACTGTCGCTAGGATTCAGAGGATCCCATCAGCATAGGTTGTGCCACCGTTGAAACTGGTCAGAGATATGTCTAACCTTATCAACATCTGGTCGAAGGCCTTCCAGTATAGGATATTCACGGCACTTCTAGTGTCCACTAGTATTTTGCGGACCAAAGAATCTCCAATCTGGAAAGACATTGTAAGCGGTTCTGAGTCTTCCCCTCGAGCTCGCTTTGACCTCCTTTCAATAGCATTCATTTTGAGCATAGGTGGTTGTTGATTTTGAGGGGCTACTAGAGGTGGATCGGCATGCGGGTTTCTTGCTAAGAACTCTTGCAGGTGGCCCTCCTTGATTAACCTCTCAATCTCACGCCTGAGGTCAAAATAGTCCTCTGTGAGATGACCGTGATCCTTGTGGTAGTGGCAAAACCTGGCTATGTCGCTTTTAGCCACTAGACTCTTGAGAGGTCTTGGAGGCTTCAAGAGACCTCCCTCTTCCAAGACCACCAGGATTTCAGCCCGTAAGGACTTCACAGGAGTGGCCACAAGGTCGGGGATGATCTTCCTGTTCTTTTCTGAAGTTCCTCCCTTTGGGTGGAGGTCCTTCTTGTCCCTCTTTCAGGACTGAGGGCTTTTTGGTCTTCCTTTAATGTCCTTTTCAGTGGCTAAGGCAAAGCCAAGGATCTTCTTCCAGACCGCTGTTTAATCAGCCTTGATAAGTTTTTCTAGGAGTGTCTGCAACTAATTGATGGTTTTTTCTGGCTCCTCGACCAACCTGAGGGCTATGTACCCCCCTTGCAAACCTTGTTTGAAGGCAGTGATGTTGATGGCATCTTTTTTTTGCTCTATCTCCATTGTTTCATCATTAAAGTGACTATAGTAGCTTCTGGTACGCTCTCCAACCTTCTGCTTGATGTTGAAGAGGTCGTTCATGTCCTTTTTGCACCTCGTGCTACTCTGATAATTTTTCAAGAACAGCTCCTTCAGTTATGTTTAGCTTGAGATGCATGCTTCTGGAATGCCTCTGAACTAGGACTGGGCCTTTTTGTCAGTGTTGATGGAAAGGTTTTGCATTTGACATGGTCTGGGGACTCGAACATCTCCATGTAAGACACATTTTCATCTATATGCTGCAGAGGTTTGCCCATGCCATCATATTTTGCCTCCAAGTATGGGGCTTTGAATCCTGTTGGTATCTGGGAGGTTCAGATGCTGTGGACAAACGACGTGTTCTCGATTAGGTCCACATTGCTGTAAGACTCTTGATTGGCTAGGGGAATTGCTCTCCTCAGTGGATTGGGGGCTGCCCCTCGAGCATTATCGCCTGTCATTTCGATCAGGCTTCATCGAGGTGGCAGCCTTGCTCCAAGAGAAGTTAGTATGTAGCTCCCTTGCTCTTCAGGGCTAGCATCTTGCCTTTTGCAGCAGGACATGGTTACTTGGTTAAGCCTTTCTCTAAGGTCGTAAGCTCTTCCATTGTTCAGGGTTTCCCTGAGGTTGGTCAAAGGTTGTGTTCTTGTCCACTATGACCTTTCTTGCTCTTGACCTTGTTCGTCGGGCTGGAGGTCGAGCCTGGCTTCTAAAGGCAAAGGTGGATCAGGTCGGGTGCACTCATCTTGGCCCTGGGGTGGCCTTGAGTTTCTTCTGGAAGGCACTTGAGTACGTCCGGTGGACATGTAATTTCCTCTGCCGGAGATTCCCTCCAAGGCTACCACCATTCGTTCCAGGAGGTCCGTTGGAACTGAGATCTATTTTCTCAAAGATCTCTGTGGCTTAGGGTCATCCCCATTAGCCATAGTATCATTGTGCCCTTGCCCGGGCCTCTCTTGCATAGGTGGAGGGTTTGCTGGATCACTTCGAGAAGGGCCATACTGCGATGGCTACAGTGGTTCCAGCTGGGTAGCCAGGATTGCACCATTGTTCTCTATAGGGGGTGGGGTTTCTGGCACCATTTCGCCAGTGTGAAGTTAGACCTTGCCAGGTGGTCAGCCTTGGGATGGTGGTTGAGCCTGTTTAGGTTGTGATCGAGTCATCAGGCTTTTTTATTTGTTTTGTGTATGGAAGAAGGCTAAGATTTTTGTCTGATTTCCCACAATCGCCACCAGAAGTGATGGGGCTCAAAGTTGAAATCCGAGTCACCCCAAAACCGTGATGACGTCAATCGACTATAATCTGAGAAGAAAGTAGAGATTAGTAACCGGAGGTTGACGTCCATGCCTAAGTCAGTATTCCGAGAGTAATCAAGAGTAATTAATTCTCAGAGTGGCTATTATGTTATGTGTTCTCTATCCTTAGACCGTGTATCATTTTATTATATCAAAGAGATCAATTACCTCACCGATTAGGGCTCTGCTCTTACGTGACAGTAGGCAATTAGGATAGTTGTGAGATACTTGAATCTCGCTAACTGCTCCTAGAATCATGGAGTTTCCCTCAGTTAAGATATCTTTCCATTTAGGTCTCTATCGAGAGCTGCAAGCTCGCTAACTAACCTCTAAACCAACTTCGCGACCTTCTCGTGGACGTCGAAGGTCTCAACTATCTCTTCTTGGATGTCGCACTGAGTGGTAGTAGGTTCATGAGAGATGTCAAGAGTCTCGCACATCTAGTCGTGGCATGGAAGATGTATGAGACGAGTTGGAAGTTACTAGGTCGTGGGTCAAGGTCTGGTGGTACATCTCATGAGCTCATTTAGGAGGTCGGTGACCTTGGAGGTCTGTGGTAGTACGTCGCTGCCCACCTATCCCTTGTAAAATTCAGTGAGTCTGACTTTTAGGTATTGACGGTCGGGGCCTTAGGCCTATTTGGGTTGACTTCTGGTCGAGTCTTGCTCGTTTAAGCTGACTTGTCTGGGTCGTACTTGTTTCTCCCATCAAATATATATTTTTTTATTCAAAACCAAAGTTGTACTTTTTAAATTTACAATTAAAAATTTCAAAAAACATTATAACATAAATTAGAAGTTCAATGGTCAAATTGACCATTTCTGTAAAGTAAAATGGTTAAATTGATTCGATTACAAGTTTAGTGATTAAATTGAGAAAAAGGTACAGGTTTGGTGGCCAAAATGATACTTATGCCGAACGAAAGCTATAAGTCAGGAAGATAGTGGTTGTGGTGCAGTGGGTTGGGATGCTAGGTGATCGGGCAAAAGGATGAAATAATAACAATAATAATAACCTTAAAGGAACAAAGATAAAGAAAGGGGAAAAAACAAGAAAAGGAAAAAAAATGAAAAGGACTTTAGGAAAAAGAAAAGAAAAGAATTTAAAAAATATATACTCAAAGAAAAGAATTTAAAAAATATATACTCCCTTTGTTCCTTTTTATAAGGCATTTGCAGCCTTTTTGTAAAGATTATGTTAAAAAATTTTTCCCAAAAATACCCTTCTAACTAAGACATAAATTAAAAAGTGAAACAGTGTTGTCTGAGAAAATTTAAGACATCGTTTCATCTTCATCTCCTTCGTCGTTACTTCAGTGACAAGAGACACACAGCAAAAAAATCGGAAGGATCGCGTAAGAGGAGTGATGAGGCTCAAAACCTGAACATTGACTCACCCCGAAACTGTGATGACGTCAATTCATTGCAACCTGAGAATAAAGAAGAGATTAGTCACCGCAGGTGGGCTGTGCCTAAGGAAAAGCTCCGATGCCCAATTCAGTATTTTGAGAATAATTAGGAGTAATGAATTCTCAGAGAAACTTTCTCTTGTCTATTGCTTTTTTCGTTTTATCCTCTCGACTGTGTCAGATTTTGTTATTTAAAAAAGGGGTCAGTTACCTCCTCAATTTAGGCTCTGTTATTACGTGATAGTAGGCAGTTAGGATAGTTGTGGGATGATAGAATCCCACCATCTGCTCCTGAAATAATGGAGCTTCCCTGGGTTGAGTAATCTTGCCATTTTGTCGAGAGCTACTAGCTCACTAATTGATCTTTGGACCAGTTTCGCGACGTACTCATGGATATCGACGGTCTCGGCTATCTTTTTTGGGGGGTCGTTTCGTGTGGTAGTAAGCTCATACGAGTTGTTAGGAGTCGTGCACATTTAGTCATGGCATGGAAGATGTATGAGTCGAGTTGGGAGTTACCAAGTCGTGGGCTAAGGTCTGGTGGTGCCTCTCTCGAGCTCATTTAGGAGGCTAGTGACCTTGGAGGTCTGTGGTTGCAAGTCGCTGCCCACCTATCCTTGTTGATTCTGTGAGTCTGACTTTCAGGTATTGAAGTTTGGGGCCTTGGGACAATTTGGGTTGACTTCTGTTTGAGTCTTGGCCGTTAGCGCTGACTTGTCCGGGTCATACCCATTTCTCCCATCATTAAACCAATTTAGGCCCAATGAGCTTAGAGGTCATGGTGTCTATATTACCATCTTCAAGTCTTAGCCGCTAACGGGTTCGCCAATTACTTGTAACTTCTAGCTTTGGGGTGTTGGGATTTATGCCCAAAGAGGCTATCATTTTCTGAGAAAAACTGTAAAAGACTATAATCTTAATAAGTAATTTTATACATATTAGCATAACATGCAATAAGGTCCAAATTGATTTAAAT